>DWBH01000323.1:0-13295 GCA_018230765.1 Ernsta delagoae
CCGTGACCGATGCATGTATGTACATATGTTATGTGAGTTATGGAGGTACATCGAACAAATCCTATATAAACTTATTCTCTTAAATTTTTAAGAAATAAATAGTTTTAGAACTGAAGGACGCATTTTGGTTTTGTATACCTTATTAATCTCTTCTTAATAATCAAGTAACTTCCTAGATGCACTTACCTACTAATGGACGCAAAGGCAGTAATAAAAGTCTGTAACACTATTACCTATTATAATTATATGGTATTTATAACTTCAGTTCCAATAAGTATCCATTTCTATTATTCTTCCTTATAAATAATTAAGAGGTCACTTAATCATTTTATCGATAACAAGTTACAGTTAATTCATAAGCATGTACCTAACATTGCAAAAACATCTTTATTTTAATGCATATCGAATCTCCGTGTGTTATACAGCAAGTCAAACCACAAACATGCGAATATTTCCCTTATTCAACGTAGACGGACAATAGCCTCGTAATACGCGTTTTTACGTGTAATTTTTATCACGTTTTCAATGGGTTTCTAGCTCTAGTACGTAGGCGCCGCGCACACTAAATGAGGTCACGTAGTAGAGGTAATAATATAGTAAATAATAAAAAGTAGAAGGAGTTGTACTGTTGTAAAAAATAAGAAAATGAGTCAGTTAAATGTAGACATTCAACAAGATACTGTCCAAAGGATACTGTCCAAATTAATGTTTTATAGTATAATTCTAATAATAATATTTTTCAAATATCGTACCTAGGTACATGTGCTGTACATACATCTTATGTACGTACATCTTATGTACCTACCTATGACCTACATGCTAAAATAATACCTACTTACATTATTTCTGCGCTTCTTTGTTTACACAATTTGTGTTCTGTCACGTCTACCAAATATATGTACGTTCAGGCACAAATATAGGTAGATGTAGGTACTTATCACATCGTTTACCATAAGCACTACTTACGTTTGTGTATTACATACAAGTACCATTACTTGCCTTATTTCGTGTATGACACTTAAGTAATTTTAAGAGAAGGATATGCTAGTTGGGTACATTATATACCTACCTATAAAGTTACCTAATAAAACGAAAAATTCAAAACGCTTAATCTCAGATAAGTTATGTTATGTTCTTTAGTTTAGCTGGAGCGCAGTTTTTATCTCTATATAAGTAGATCCTTTCCTTAGCGATTGCGCGTCCATAAGTTAATGAAATAAAATAAAACAATATAATTCTCACTTATAAATAAAACACCCGATGTTGCAGAGAATTATAAAAGTCGCCGTAATGTTCCACTGGCCTGAATTTACCGCGATTACGACATACAAGTACTCGTATGAACTGTTCGAATAATAAATACGTACCCGTGACCGTGACGTTTCTGTTAATAAAGACTGCAGCCATAATAATGTGATTATGATGTTTAGGTGCTAACTTGTTGCTATCATTTGCTATTTCGTTCTATGAGATCATCAAAATATGAACAGAAATAGAAAAGACGTTATTCGTTGAACGCAATTATTTTATATGTAGGTACTTATTTGCATTTACACTATAACAATAAAAAATAATTTTTGAACATTTTAAGGAAGATACTGTTTGAATGAAATGAATTCCTAGTAATAGTCATTAATTTTTTCCGTGTTGTGACAGACTAGTTACATAATTACATTACGACCTTGGAACTCCGTTACTCCGTAGCTCTAGGGGTCTAGGTTCAATACCATTGTAAATAATAGAATTAAAGACAACATCCGCGTAGCAATTCACAACAATTGGACGGCTTTGATTCCAATCCAAATATAACTTATCCTACTGTTCCTAATTTATTGAAAACGTTATATGTAGTAATAAATGTTTACGTTACATGAATAAAATTTTTAACAATAGAAGATTTATTAAAGCTGTATATTCGTTTATATATACCGCGGTCTTCCGTGATTTTGTTCATGATTCAGATCCTGGGTGATCCTTGGTTGTTAAGCTTTCAACAGCCTATTAAATATCCAATTGGACTCGTTGTTTGTATTTTACGATAAATAACATTAAGAAAATATTTATAAGCTTTACTTAACCAAAAGCGATAGGTACAATAATGCAAATGGTTTAGGCGAAAGTTTTCAAGTTTGTGGGATAAGTAGGTACTTACTTACTTAATGTGGTAGGTAAAGATATTTATTTTCAAACAGAATTAGAAACATATAAAAATATTATAGTTGCTTCGGTACAAATGAATGAATAGAGATAAAATTGAATTTAACTAAAAGAAAAGGCTACAATAACTTACACAGCATTATAGTTTTTTTATCTATAAAGATCTGACAAAATAACATCATAGATAGAAAATTAACATTAAAGGATGATTAAAAATGATGAGTAGTTGAGTTTTTCTCTTCACCGAGATGATAAAATCGATCAAGGATTGTTAGATCCTTTTAAACAAAATTTCAACGAATGGGCACCATTTTGAATATTGCACTGTAATAAATTCACAAATTATCCTAGAAAATGCTAAGCAAAGAATGCAGAATAAAGGTTTACTCAATCTATCATCCGTCTTATTACCATAGCATACGAGCTCATGGAGTAAGCTTGAGTTAGGCATCTTGTATTACCGTTACCGGCAAAGTGGCGCCTGAGTACTAGTTCGTGGAGTATTTTGCAAGTAATATCCGACTCATATTCCACGACAGTTTCTATTAATTTATTTAACAATTAATTGGCGTTATCCTCTTCAACTAATCTTTCTTTTATTTAGTCGCATTTTTTATTTTTCCATTTTCTTTTTTTTTTCCTGCATATTCAATCAAAGCTAACATCAGTCTATTGGCTTCAATTCACTTATTGATTTATAATTTCTTATTTAAATGAAGTGAATTTATAAGAAATTAAAGTCTTTAACCAATATAAGTCATGTTTTGTTTGCGGAGATCAAGGTACTTATTTATTGTCTTAAAGTTACCGTGTGTAATGAAATTTATTATTTGTAAACATTGCGCATACACTTATAAATAGTGACTTTATGTAGGCATTTCCAAAATTCAACACATGTAGCTAAAATAGATTTTACTAAAGCAACCAAATAATAACGTTGAGAGTTTAACTCAGTAATTATCATCTATTGAATAACGTCTTTATTGGCTGGCTGGACTTAAAGAAAAGCTTTATATAAGTTCTCATACAATGTTGTTACTTATATAAGTGAGAAAAGAATACCTATATAAAAGAAGAGGAAGATAGACCTCCTTTACCAAGGACTGAATATAATTAATACGTCAGGCGCAAGTTATGTCGGAGACTTTAACATTGTGTTTTGATGTTAGAGAAACGAAAACAGTGACTAACAAGAAATTGGTACTTTTGTATGAAATTTTACTTGTTCTTTGTCGATATAGAAAGGGGCTTAAAATGACGACTTACTAACATTGGCTATGAGTGCATTACAATCATAAAAGGCGATGTTCTACACGTATCAAATAAACAAGAATAAGCATTTGCCGGCGCCCAACCGCTTGTTGCCCAGACTCAAGCATCAGCCATAATACATTGTAGATTTACGTGGGAGGAGGGCACAATTGTCGGTTCTTTCCATAGAGAAAACATTAAGAAGAGCTTCTCTGGAGTCTCTCTTTTGCTTTCAGATATCACAATGTTGCAGCCGATTTCAGGCGTATAGTCAACTATCAAGTTAGGTACATCCATTACTATCTAGTTACATCCATTTATACATATAAGATTCCGATCCTAACTATCTAGTGACATCCATTTATACTATAAGATTTGTCATTCGCATGGTTTTGATGTTGGACTTAATTATATAGTAACAATGCAACGTTGTTTGCGCTCTATGCTCTCTACATAATCGTATCGCGTTTTTTGAGCAGCGGCCCTCAGGGAAATGCTTATCTTTAAATTGCTTTCTTAACAACAAAAAAAATTAGAATCTATTATACCCTACATCTACTGTCATGTATAGATAAATACATAGATATCTTTTGAATAATAGCCTTGTATTTGAAAGAAAAAATACACCATGGACCAAAAACATACCGATCCTCATTTTTAAATCGAAAAGTATTTATATTTAATGTTTTGAGTAAAATTTATTGCTGGAATTGACTGGAATCGCTGCCGCGATTCTAGATTAACACTATCATTAGAAATTTCAGGATGTCATAGATCTTATTTCTTCAACCGAGCATAATATCATATTTAGTTTTAACTTTTTCTCATCAATAGAACTTGATATCTGTATCAAGTATGCTGAGTTCCATCTCAAGTACTCGAAGAAATCCTAGTATAAACCGCAAAGCCTATTTGATGATACAATATCAAGCATTGAATATGCAATCATGCATGAGATAATACCTACATGTTCAGTACAAATTATTTAAATGTCGCAGATTTCATAATAATTACAAGTCAAATGCCAAGTGTCCTAGTTCTTCAAGTAGCGTAATGGCTATTATACTCGTAACTAACTCCATATACGGTAAGTAAGGCCTAAATAATGGCGTGCAATACTAACAATATATTATGTATGTTACAAACAATTCAATCCTCAAACTATTAGCACCTTTTCACTGACAGGGGATTAAATTAGGTAGGTAGCAATGTAACCTGTTTCTACGTTAATTTTTAGACTTCATTTTGTGCGCAATGCTATAATACTGGTACCTATGTTTATCTACTGCTCTTTAATCTTTGAAAACGTGGATTCATAGTTATTAATCAAATTATACATATTCGCATGTCTAGCTTATGTCACCTACGCTTAATAGATGAACCCAATGTTTTCATTTCAACGAACGGCGCAGTAACATGAGCTCTGCACTTGTGGCCGGCCAAAGCAGTTTACATGCGATAACTAAATTCTCATTGATGTTTTTGACATTTCCTCGATATTTTAGCTACTTGTATACTATTACCGCTTAATTTATATTAATGGAAGAAAGGCTGAACTTAATTTTTATATTATGAGTGGTCAGAAATGAAATGAACAATTTAAAATAAATAAAACTTTAACATGAAGATTTGTTGTAATATTGTCTTATCGTTTTGACATAAAAATATTATGGATGTAAAATTTTCTCCAGCAATGATCTAACGTTTCCGGAAAGCTTTCTTTCAATGTTCCGCATTTATTGTGGTCGTTGGTCGTGAACCCGATCGATAAAGCCTCCGCCCGCGGCCCGCAGCTTTGAATTAAGATAACATTTTTATTTGCCTCTAATTCAATTCGAAGAATGTATATCTTTATCTCTAGCACTTACGTTGCTCTCACCATAGTTCACCATGTTACGTCAAAGCAAGAAATTCTCACGCAATGAACGCGTCTTTGCACGAGTTCTGTTGGAATTTTTACCTTCTCGTGTACCTACGAGTTTTAGTTTTAAATTGTGTTATATAACAAAAAGAATTAAAATGTCAGTTGTGTTATAATTCAAAACATGTTATTCTTTAATTTCGGAGTTTCAAAAACAACTATTTCCGTAAATAAGAAAAATAATACTTATATATTAGGTTCATACAACATAATTTTAATCCGAACAAAAAAGTAGGTAGGTATGTAGGTACTTTCCTATACTACCTATAATTTTAAAATACCTAACTATCCTTAGTCTGTGCTACCTATAATATACTTAAATGTAACTTTTAACTTAACAATTTTCAATCTCTTAAACATCCACACAACTTCGAGCTACGACTTTCAATTCTTTAATTAAGTATTGCGCTGTAAATAAGTCAACTTTTACTGCTAATTGTTACAGAGGAGCACGCACTATGCGTACAAATAAATGGAATGCGCCTATATTGCCCAAATATAACCATTTATCTGAACTTTAATTATATCAAAGTGAACTGGAAAATCCAAACGCAGCAATTAAGGAAGTATATAGCTAAACGTTAAACATGAAAATGAAGCAAAGTAATAATTTGTTAAAATTATACACAGTCAAGTGAACTAAATCCTATACGGTTAGCAAAAACGTTAGAGGTTTTTTATTAACTTGAATAAATATTTCACAACCAGGAAATAAATTAAATAAGACATTATATACGTTATTTTTTGTTATTTGCATCTATCGTAATAGTTGTAAACATCTTCATTAGTAAAGTGGTTCGTGTCTTCACTGGATTTTGAAATAATCGTTTTTCTATCGATGTTAGCGGTACTAGGATACTGTCAGTTCATAAAGTGGGATTGCTAACGAGACTAGTACTTATACCTAGTATTATTGTGAGGTAGCATTATATTTGACGGTAAAAAAT
The DNA here is from genome assembly GCA_018230765.1 of Ernsta delagoae. NCBI lineage: Eukaryota > Metazoa > Arthropoda > Insecta > Lepidoptera > Hesperiidae > Ernsta > Ernsta delagoae. The sequence goes on from DWBH01000323.1 coordinate 6,277, forward strand.
TGTCAACCTCATTTACACAACATAATGGTGGTAGGCTGAAACTCTACCTATATGTTGTTGGATCTCTTAAGACTTAAAGGGGTCAAAGCCAAGCAGTCTGTCACAATATATCATGGTGTTATAGGAAAGAACTAGTGTATCTTGTGACTAGGTTCGTGATTAACTTCTTCCGTGCATGGGGTCAACTATCAGGGGTCATGGCACGGTAAACGTGGGTAACGACTTGGGAGATATATTTTGTAACCATTGAATTTATGCAATTATCCTGTTAAATTTAACAGATTTTTTCGTAAAGCCGTACCTAATTAAAGATATAAATGATATAAATTATAATTTAAATTCTCCTTGCTACAACAATTAAGTGGCTTTTAACGTCGTTCGTTTTGTGCATCTTATTTAATGACAACTCTAATAATTAACTAAGTAAGTAATATTCTTTAATTTTGTACTCTGTTTGAGTCTGTGAACCTTAAATAAAAAAATTCTGTTTACAAACAAGACCTCAACGTTTTATAACAAAACAACACTGTTATTTGCTTTAAGAACTGAGCAGAATGTTGTTGACGCGTATTCGAACAAATCTTTCAGCGTGGTCATTATGCAATAAAACTGTTTGATTAATCAATAGAGCAGAGTGGGTCCTGCCACTACGGCTAACGACACACTTCCTCCGATGCTGGCTCTAACTCTGGTCCTTGCACTCCAAACCGCGACACCGTCAACCGGTCATACAAGACATCACGTAATCTAATGACAGACATCACATATCTAATACAATGTTGTTATGCGAAATTTTAGTGATAATTCAGGGTTATTCTTACAAAATGTTCAGCGTGTCTCTTTATAAATCTGAGGTAGGTAGTCGTTAAAATTTATAACGAAACGTTTTAGAAAACCTTATAGTTAAATATTGATGTCATTTATATATTTATACATAGTTCATTTAAGAGTAAATAAATAGAATAAATTCATAAATGTGGGTATCAAAAAAAAGGTAATCACTCCAAAATGACAGAATTTTGATATATTATTTTAAGGGCCACTTTAATATTTTAACTAAGCTAAACCTAATGTTTAGGGAAATCATTTATCAACTAGGTAACTTGTGATAAATACCTAAGTGGAATCTATATAAGAAAGAATGAAATTATAGTGATAATCCACGGTGGTATTATACATATCTCGCGGACTTACAGGCATAACATTATTAAGGAAACTAGTGCACGACATAAAATTGAAAGCGCAGTCTCGTACCTGCATGTTCCAGCGCACCATAGTAACCGTACCTATACGAGGACGCTAACCAAACGCTAACGATGTTTACAAAATGTGTCACGTTTGCTTTACAAGCATAACATAGTTGCAATCAAAAGCATACTATTATGGGTCTCGCACATAAAATTCGGAAGACAGTAGACATGTTCCACTTGCTACAACCGGACGATCAAGACTAGGTTTCCAAGACAACAGACGATATTGGTAGATACTCGCTACTCGCATAAAATAAAATTGAAGATCGTAACAATACGTCCAATAAAATCCTGCATAATTACTACTGATGGAATATTATTAAAAGTTATGATGAGAAAAACAAAATTATATTTTATCGTAATTGCAAAAGCGTAAGAATAATAAACATTATGCGAACCAAGTAAACAAATGCACCTGCACTCGTTGATTTTTCAGTTTCACTCCGAAACCTCCTGAAATCATCCAATGTGGAGGACATACACTGCAACTGGTACACTAAATAAGGTCTAATTCGTGTAAAATCAGACTTTGAAATTTTGTTTGAAACGTTCGTCGAATATGCTTTCGCGCAATACCGGCTCCGTAGTGATCGCGACACGCGCTCCCTGTAGCGGACAATCAGAAACTAAACGTTCGGCTGAGCCGGACCAGTTATTATGCGCCCACAGTTGCCATCAATAACTCCAGTAACACGTGGGTCTTGGTATGTCGAGCGACTCGCCGTGATATCACACATGCAGGATACGACGCAGCAACGCTTATCGGTGCATCGCTGGTAAAAGCTCATGATTCATCAGAATTAGGTTTTGCGTATGACATCAGCGAGGAATGCGCCTAGTGTAAACAACGCTAGATGCCAGACGAGCCTTGCGGTGAGCACTTTGAAATTCATTTAGCCTATAGAAAGCACGCACGAAACGATTAGCAGCTAATCATTAGCTTGTCGCTTAACATTTGCAAAATACTTTTCACCGTGAAGCAATGTGTAAGAGTATTACATAGGTAGACACATGTACTACACACAAGTTGCTAATGCGGTGTTAGTTTCGTTGTGGTTTACTTTGCCACCTACGATAGGCCACTAGAAACGTTGCGCAACTTTCCCTCAAACATACGTCTGAGGAGATTAGTGTATCCTAATTTTTGAACATGACTCAGAATGTCTGCTTAAAGTTGCAGACTTCATTTTGCACAGTGAGGAATTTCTTCATTTAGATTGCATCGAGAGGTGTAAAACTTCAAGGCAGTGATCTGTTTTGACTATAACCTTACCGATCTTAATTTCAAATCATGTATTGGAGATTTTTAAAGAGTATCTTAACAGAAGTTGCAAAGAAAAACAAATACGTGCCTGTTAAGTGTATTTTTTTTAGATTCTTCGCTCATGCACACTTAGGTACCTAATTTATATACAATGTCATGTTACGAAGTTTAAATAGTGAGTGTTGATTGATCTTATGACTGAGCAGTGTCAACTCCGTGCATCAGCCACGCCTGTTAAGAGTACTTTATTGAGGAAAAGGGCACACCGCCAACACTGGTCAGCAATATTTATATAAATTATTTATTAACAACGATTTATTAATAACTCGATTTGTAAAGGTGAATCAATTTTATTCACCATCAAAGAATGACTACACAATAGACGATAAATACCCAGCCGATCTATATTAAAACATGTAATGAAAAAAATCAAATTCAGGAGTTCGACTAAAGACAAAAGTATGCATTTATGTACTTATGTATAAAGTCACTTTAATGGATATGTGTATATATTCAGACTATTATCTGGGTGCACGGTAGTGCCCCCGCCGAGTCTCGCTATACCATTACCGGTTTTCTTTACAGAGCCCCTTCGTGACAGTTATTAAGTACCTACCTATAACAAAAACTGTCCTATTATAGTCTTATCCGTAGTAAGTAGTAAGAAGTAGTGTAACAATAAACATCTCCGAATGTCTTTCTATATCAATCGATCAAGTAGGTATGTTACTTCTGCCTCCATACTAAAAAGTAATTATATACATAAATTTGCTTCTAAAGGTAATTAAAAAATGGTTCTGGCCATTAATCACTGTTCAATTGATATTAATACTCTACACTTGGTCACTTGGCAAGTTAAAATATCAAATATATCGTCTTGCTTGTTATTTTGATATGTGCCATTTACAGTTACCTACTTGCTAGTTCTTCTTGTCTAATTTTTTATAATTATCACTATAGATAGGTAGATGGATGGATAGATTACGAGTATTCTATTTTAAAGTAACGGTTGCATAAAATTGTTAACCTAATGACATAATGTTGACTTTTCATATCTGCAGATGCAGGTAACGTCCCGTTTACATTTAACCTATGTAATAGTACCTATAAAGACCACTGTGTCTTCAGGGGAAGTGGCGTAAACACTGCATTTACACCTAAGTACATCACGTTTACATAGAGGGTACTGTTATGAAAATAACATGAAAAATGATATCGCAAATAGAATTAAATTGTGGAGTTCATACTGATTTAGTTATCTAGGTATATCTGACATTACATGATGCGGTATCCTTATCCGTGCTTCAGTTCAATTGTTTTAGAATCTAATCGACAAAGAAAATGCAGACAGATAAACTTTATACTTATTACTAACGTTAAGGCAAAAATTCTCACGTAATCGCTTCTTTACCGTGGAATTCTTTTTCGCATCATCCACTGATTTTATTAATTAGTTAATGAGGCTTGATTGGACAAGAACTGATCGTTAATGAACTAAGATTAGTGACGGTAACTTATCTGAAATCTGTGCGTGTGCTGTACCAGTGTGACATTAGCATTTACCTAATCGACCTAATCCTCAGGGTCGAATAAAATTGTGCGAAATGTCAGACAACTATAATTTTAATGGTACCCGGAAAATTCCATACAGTTCAGTTTAATTGACTTCTCGTCGTGTCTAGTGCACTTGAGAATAAATGAAGATAATACACATCAATTAATAGATATGTGTATAAATATTTCTTGCTTTTAATGAAATACCTACTCGCATGTTAGGTACTGCTATCGAATAGTGTACTGTAGGTATGTAGTTGTAGATATGTAATTTTTATTTGATACCTATACATAATGTGATATTAAAGTAATGATAAGAATGACAATAGAAATACATAAACGCTCGGCAATTACACATGTGATAATTGTCTATTTTAAGTAATTGATTCTATGAAGTGACATCAACTTTTCTTCTTATGATGTGCCTACACATTCCTATAAGAAGACCAGGAGAACATAAATAACAATTAGTAGTATTCATGTATGCTTTATTAAATTAGCAGACACTTTAAATATCGGTTCATTAACGGATGTGGAAAATAAACAGTTACAGAAGCAATCTAAAAATTTCATCATATTTAATTTAAAATTAAAAATTTCATTTGCGTGCCGCTGCGGTGAATAAAGAGCTGGAATCAAAGTTAAATAAAGAATCTAATTTTTATAAGGAGTCCTTATAAAAACATTATTCTACATTAAATTACATTACAATTTTAAATATCTCCTAAAGAACATTACAACAGCAATTGCGGTGACAAGCTATAAAACGATAATAGGGGTACTTAGCTGATATTACTTGGAAATTCCGATTAAGTTTTGTTAATCGTCAGAGTAGAGGTGCGAATTAACGCAAAACATTTCTAACACAAATGGGGTACCAATGAATTTTCCCTCGCGCGATGTTTGCAGACGCTCCATGCTTATCAATGTGGGTCAAACTGAGTTGTTGCAATGTTTTCTTTTAAAAACGACCGCTTGTTTACTCAGCAGCTATTGTCCTGTGCGAGACGAAATTTATTACATAATATTGGTAGATAAATTAATAAATTAATGAATCTACCCAAGTCAGCTCCTCTCTACCTCGCCACACTTTTTGTTTTGTACATAATTTGTAATGTCCCCGACATTACCTACCTGAAATTGTGATAGAGGTCCATTCTCTAACAATGTCTGATAATATACCTACCTCAATGCACTGCGGTAAATATTATATTTGTATAATTGTATTCGTCGCTATATTAATGACTCTACCATTAGAATTAATCGCCTTGGTGGTGTATATCAGTGGTGGGTATAGAACAAGGCCAAACTATGTTTTTCCTTAGAACTGCTGTGGACTCAATCGAATCGCAATATGTATTCAAAATAATAAACAATTAATGTAAATAGATGCAATTGTCACTAAGTGATAGTGCAGTGGGAAGACATTTAATCGCCCACGGGCATGCGCTCGATAGAAAAGGAGTATATAAAAGCGTGACATGATACGTCCTTGCGTTGATTATTTTTTATCATGGCATCATTTTTACGGGACATTATGCATCTTATAATACTAAAAAACCATTACTAACGTGTACATAATGTGGCTAAAAATTATAGCGTTTTAATAATAGAAGGTAATAAATAGTATTGAAAACTTTTTAATATTTCCAAAATAAACTCCGCATAGCCTTTATTATTTTAATCAAGTTACTGTTGTGTTAAAAACTTCTGGGGCTGTGAATATTGTGATGTAGAGTCGCGCATTTCAAGGTACTTGAACTTTAAATCCTGGCGCCAATTTTAATTGACTGTTCATATTTAGCCACTTTAAAACGACTAGAAAAAGTATGCACGGAGGTGCTAAGCCGTCGATAAACACACCAGTCACCTTGAGTAAGGTCAATAGCAGTGGTAATGAGTTCGCTTACTATTATTATGCGTAGTTAGTTATATATTATGCCATTATATTCTGTTGAAGAGATTAGATAACGCTTGACATGTAAGATAGAGCAAATACTAAATCGATTCTATTGCTCGTAAAGTTTTAATTTCTAATTAATAACTAGAATAGATTTGCAACTATATATCCTATTCTAGTTATTCTAAATAGTTATTAAGTCAAAAATGTATAATTTCTTACGGTGAGAGGCTATATTCAAGAAATCCATTTTTGCATGTTAGTCATGAGATATATGAAGGTGAATATCTCACTAAGATATTCAGTTTTGAGTTTTTTATTGCAGATTTCTTTTTTTAATTAAAGTAATGTATAAAGTAATACCTACCTCTAAACCTATGTATATGTATAAATGTATATGGTATAATGTAACAAGCTCACTCAGGCCATTATAAAATATTTATTTGCGTAGCAGAAAGATAACATCAAAGGCGGTCATTATGGTGATAAATGACAATTGTCTTGTCCTTTAGGACAATATATGCATCAGGCCTCGTGCAATATTACTTCTCGCCTTCGTTATAGTCATTAGGAGCTATTGTCAACGGCTGTATTGATGTTTGAATTGAATACTTCAATAGCCACCGCAGTTATCGTTCAGATAGATCGATGGATAACTTTATAGAGCGTCGGGAGTTATTACAGACACACCGTACTGTGGCCCCTGCGCCTATTGCATTATGACAACCGTTCTTCTCTTCGCATTTTGAATAATTGAAATTGTAGAGTACCTATAAACCTCGGAACACTCATAACAGTTCTTGAAACTGCGGCTGCACAGAAATAGAAGTTGACGGAAATGAGCAACAAATAGTGGGCAACCAACAATATTATGTTTAATCATCAAACAGCTAATAGGTGAACCGCACCATAAATAGTAATTGTGTATGTAAATATTTGCTTGTTTGTTAATGGTGACATGCGTCATCAAAACGTGTCGGGAAGTCGGCAGGTATACCTATAGGTAAGGCACGGTTTGTGGAGGAACACTTGATCCGCGGCCGCCCACAGC
>DWBH01000324.1:0-13284 GCA_018230765.1 Ernsta delagoae
GAGAGACCCGATCCCAGCAGTGGGACATGAATACGGTTGCGGTAAAATCTGACATGAAAGCGCGGATTAGAAGGCACATTATACCGTAGGTACCACGCACGAAGGAAAGAAGAGAGACAAAATGATCTGCATTCCTAATGCATGGATTATCCACGCATGTGACGACCTATTAAACAGCGTTTTTAAAGGAAGCGTTGATCATTTAAAACAAAATTCTGCTAGTTGTGTAGGTAATTATTTATATCGTAGTCAAGTCTAGAAAGAAATCAAAGAACTGGAGATAGACAATTCTGGTATAATGTAGGTACCTAATACTCTGTATTTACCACACATTTCATTTTTATCCGCGGCGGCACAGCTTATTATTACATCAAGCGTTGATGGTGTACAAAAAAATGATTTAACAGCCAGGATGAATCTTTTAAAGCGGTAAGATACCATCCGTCCGGTGACTCCCACGGCGAGGTGCAATGTACTACCGCGAGATCCGCTTACAGAAGGAAACAAATCCGGTCCGTGGTACGGTACTCACGATCGGTTAAGAACTACAGCGTTCCTGACACTTTTGTGTCAGAATTCTGAGGAATCCTGACACTTTTGAGTTAAAATTCGATTGTCGAGTTTGCATCAGTTTTGTACATAGATTTAGTATACCTAACTCATGTCTTTCACAGAAAATCGGCGAGAGATTGAATTGTTGTAAGATATATTTATGTTAAAACGAGAATAATGGATGAGGCATGCAGTATTCGGTTTTGCATGTGTCACATACCTACCTATATAACGAGACCAGAGTAGGTGAAGAAAATATAACATACCTACAAGCTTATAACTGCATTTTGCCTGTAGCACGCTTTTATAGACTGTTTGCAAATAAAATATATTACTATTACGTATATTTTTTTATGGAAAACAAACATTATTCGTAAAACAACATAAATTCAGTTAAACAAGAAATTATGATCTGTTTTTGTTTATAGTCACAAAGTTATTTATGTTATATGTACCAGAACATTTTTATTACGTTGTTAGAAATAGTTTAAGCACACAATTCGCGGTCTGGTACACCTTATAATTAAACCATAAACATTGAGATATATTGATCATAACGCTACTAAGTGATTGTTCAATCAATGAAGTTTCTATCCATTTAAATAGAAAAAGAAACGAAGAAAAAACTAACTCTTCACAAAGTCGTGACGAGATTTTCGTACCCATAGAATAAAAGTACCTACTATCTTTTGTTTTCGTTCATCTTCAAAACAAATGAATCCCAATAACTCGTAATAATACAGTATAGAATAGAGTGACACGCGAATGGATGATCTGGTATGTTTTTTTACCTTTGAACATTCATTAACCAATCAAGAATGACTTTGTTAACTACAATACACCGTTACCATTTAAAAAATATTTTGTACGTGATAAGTTTCCTAATACTTAAATAGAATAACCATAAAACCGCCAAAAATTGAGAGGATGCTTCATTTGTATTCTTAACATAACATAACGTCATCAGCGACATCTGCATTTCTCAAGCCAATTAAGTGCACTGAAAGTCTGCCATTCTATCGGGGGAAAAGTCTACTGCAGGCGTTGAAATAAAACAAAATGTCGTCAAACGTTTACCACTTCATTACCCCGCGATTGAATATTCGGCGTTGTACAGTTCCTAAGTCTGGGATCAACTCTCCGTCGTCCATTTTTAAAACGGCGTAGGTACCTTCGACGAGCGTCTAATGAAGAGGAATTACGTCAAACAAGCGGAACACGCCCGAACACATTCGTTACCGTTTGCTCGCAATGCAAATGCAATTTTCATCTGACCATTGTTGCTTGCTCGACCTATTTTGTTTGTTCAATTTCTTCATTTCTTCAAAATAGAACATGAATTCGCAAGGACGGCAACATAAAAAGGAAAGTGGGACAAAACAGAAATCGGTATGCGTTTTCCGCTTAATTTCTTAAACGATTCGATAGCGGATGGATTAAATAGAAATACGAAGGATACAATTCATAGAGAATTAAATGTTGCCATCGCTACAGGTTTGGTGATCCTATTTAACGTAAATAAATACAAATTGGATAGGTATTGTTTTATGTTACGCGTTATTGTGAGCAGCGCGAACAGACGCAAAGTAGACGGAATAATCCATCAAATTGAAGTCGAATCGAGGCTTGATCGATAGGCTGCGCTGCGGTGTTTTGTCCCAAAAATTAACATGAAGCATCTCAATTGCGCTAAACGGTCGGGGCTCAAAGCTAATTCGGTGCGGGCGGCGCGGCGTCGGAGCGGCGTCGGAGCGGCGCGGCGGCGGCGCGGGTGCCGCTGACGCTTTCCGTCACCCGGCCACCCGAAAAGCACTTTCAGGCGCGTGAAGCAAGCCTCGGGAGGGCGCCGGGGGTGGGCGCGTACCCTCCACACTCCGAGAGTTCGAAAAAAGGCGATGCACTTCGGATTGTTCCTTTTATGTCCGCGATCGATCGTTTCGGTAAAGGAGCGAGTTTTTATCTGTCCGGCCTGAACGGCCACGGTTACTTCACACGTGGTGGGCTAATTGGGGGGTGCCTCGGACGTTCGATTAGAAAATAGAGGAGCGGAGGCCGACGCGAGATTTTTGTGGATTCGCTTGATGCCCCCGGATCCTAGAGGCTCCCGGCTCCCGGCTCCCAGCTGACCTCCGGCCGGTTTATGAGCGCGCTTGCTGCTAACAATGTTCGAACCAATGCTCTTGTCTCGTCTACGATTGTTTTTAACAATAAAATGCCGTCCTTAAAATGCGGTAGGTACCTACCTACACCATGACTTTTTCAATTTTTTTATTTATTATAGTTTTCACTGTACTAGTACAAAATTTTAACCAAGTGGGTGATAATTTACTACCTACTTACCGACGCAATCACTGGGACAGCAGTACCTAATCATCTACTCTGCACTTACCTGTAAAGCAAAAAAACAAACATCAGAAACAAAAATTAAAAACTTTTTTAAGTAAGATACACGTTACGTGCAAAATAATGGTAATCGATTGTATTGATGATCGATATAATGACTATTAACGTCTATGTATTCAAAGGGTAGAAGAGTACACACATCAAAACTCCCCAAAAAGCAAAAGATTACATTGACATGACTATTAGGTCCACATGTACCGGTTAATACCACGTAACAATTGAAATAAATAAATGATTAGATTAAGGCGGGTAGGTCGCCGTAAACAAACGTAACGCACTCAAATAGTCTCTACGTAGTATAGTAACTCATATTTAATATAACCAGGTGTTCTCACGGAGCTGGTATTTACTCGCGTCCATAGCGAGAATTAATATTTTATCCATGATTCTTGAGGTAACAAACATACACGGCCCGCGTAAATATTATGTTCCATTGAATAATATACCATCTCGTACACTAGGTTGGAACTATTCGTACTGTTGTATGAGTCTGTTGTATTGTGAAAAAGTGAGTTGTTTGAAATGAATTTAAATTCGTTTTGTGGCGATGACAGTTCGTGCAAGCGTTCCGTCTGTAGGGATCGACACATTTTGTTTTAATACATTAACAACCAACGACTTAGCTACTTGCTTAAAAGAAAAAAGAGCAAAAAAAACCAAAAGCACTAATTTGAATTTTTAAAATAAACGCGTATTGTATCGTTCGTATCAGACTTGCAAAAAAATATTCTCGAAGCAGAATTAGAAAACGTTGAAGCTAATAAATCATTCATGCCAGCAGACAGGAACCAAATTCAAATTTAGATTATCCGTAACACGATCTCAATATTACCCGCGTTCTAGCCTGTTTTGCAATTAGAAATTAATCATCTAAACGCAGATCATTTAAATATTTCACATAATACGCCAAAATGTATTTTGAATTAGGAACGATAAGACTTATTATTAAATGAACGAACAGTTTTGATTCCATATTCAAAATATGAAATTGCAGAAATGGCAGATAGGATAAGTAGGTACTTACCTAGTGCATTTTTCACATGGAATGAAAGTTTTTTATTAAATGCATTTATTTAATTGTGAGCTCGTGCAACAGGTATCATTTTATAATTAGAGGGCGGTCAACTGAAACCATGTTGTTAATTCACATACCTGTTGCTTGTGCCTTGTGCGCATCACTATTAATTAATTTTAGCATGTTTTTAGTTTTACCACGAAAAAAATTGTGACCATAGTTTACGAGCAGCTTCGTTTTTATCACTTCACCTAGTTAATGAGGGGGTTTATGTTAGAATTCTATACAAATTTTAATCCCGTCAGAGTAGTTGTTAGTCGGGAACGACAAAAGAATTCCGTATACTAACTGTTATACGGCGCTGAATCACTCAGGAACTTCATACGCGAGGCTAGTAAAGATATTGCGGTAACAAAACGCCTTTGAGCGCTACGCAATGTTGAAAAGCGCTACGCGTTTGCAATCTCACGCAAGTGGAGGGCGTGAGAGCAAAGGCTACGATACATCAAGCTCAAGCTATAGGATCAACTGTTTTCAAAACATAGAGAATATACGCAGAGGTACTTTACGTATTCTTAATACTCGTACATGGTGTTATTCAATTCAAACTTTTTCCCCTTCTTCGGTGTAAGTGTCCCGAATATAAGCATGTTATATATAAAATTTTGAGGAATCGCGAGTCCTGATCAACCGTAATAGCGCCGTTTAATTTGGACGCACTTGAAAGAAAATATTTAGGTTTTTCCGAATTTTCACCTTAGAAATTTTCCCAAATTTTTGGCACATCCACTGTCTGCGCATGTGTGGACTCATTCGACGCGTGCGATCGACATTCGCAGGCATTTCAGAATTGGCAGATTGTTACAATCGAATCATACTAGCGACATAAGACACAATACGATTTAAAATTGTACCTTTAGTATCAATCAAGTACAAATCAAACTGATAAAATACGCAACCCTTTCGTAAACGTGTTAAGATTATTTGTTATTCAATCGAACTAACAAAACACCGTATTTTCCTAATTGCGAACCGGCCAGATATTTATTTATTCAATCAATGTTTCCCGCTTGTAAAAGTTCTCTCAGAAAAATGAATCGTTAAAAATTTCATATTCAGATCCGGCCAGGCGTTAACTTAAAGCGATCCCTTACTGTGCAGTTGTGTAAAATTATGCAACTACTTTGGCGAAAAACATAATACAAACAACGCAAATATTACGTATTCTATACATTTCTATTGAAATAAACCATATTATATTATTCATGCAGCGATGACCCACATGTGTGTAATTTGAAATTTAATAACACTTAAGTGTTGTATCTAGTCCCGTGTACGCGAGAGTATTATAACTATATGTATTTCATTGCTATGTTGTTATAACTGTATTATGTGGTTTGTTGTTATTGAGTTCAATTTACTCACGAAAATGATCATTACAAGTATTAACGTATCGGATTTTAAAAAAATATACAGTTGCTATTAATTCATTTCCTATATAAAGTGGAAGTAAAAAGAGTTAATGGAAATATTAAAATTTTTGATATTTTGATGGCAAACTAACTATGCGGTGAACGATATTTGCTCTGGCTGTAAAACAATCATGGGTTTGAATTTAAACCAATACGTTGACATAATCAGTTAAAATTAGCCCAATTTGGTATGTAAGCTATAACTATTCTATTAACTTTATTTTAGAATACATATTTTATAAATTAAAGATGTGAATTTTACATGTAAACTATAATTTACGTAGAATCATTGACATAGTTTAATTTTTGTAATAAATGTTTAAAGTATTCCATTATTGGGTCTACGAATACTCGTAGACTCTCGTAGAACACGATGTAGGGTTTTAGGGCCTTCACAAGCTAAATAAGGTCCCATACACGTAGACGAAATGTCACTTTAGTCACATTTAACTGTTGGGTAGCTTACTTGCATTTTACTTGAAGGCTATGTATCTATGGAATTATCCCTTAGTATAGTAAACATAATATAAAGCTACCAAATATCAGATTATAGGTGTATTTCTTTGTATATTCTTAGTTGATTAGATTTAAGGTGATATCACAGTGCCAAAAAAATTGCAATCGATTCGTTAAGGCCGATATAACGACAAGGCACTTCTACTTGTTTTTGTTGTATGGCATCGAAGGTGAAAATTATTGTTTGTCATAGGTACTCGTAGCACTAACCTCATTCTTAGGTGACGACCTAAAAACATGTTTCCATAAATAAAGCATACGAGTCGCAAATTCAATTCTTATTTTGAAAACATCTTACAAATCATTGATTTGTATTGGATATTAGTCTCATGTCGAAAACTAGGCTAAGGATGTCAATAAAAATTTACGTACGCCTATCAATCAGAAGCTATCAAGTCAGTTTCGCAGCAAAATGTCCTCCTATTTACATAACACAATTTAAGGCCACTTATCAAGAAACACTATTTCAAGCCCTTGCTTTGTCTGCGTGATATTTATGACTTAACATTTGATACGACTACACGGACCCGTATTAATAAAAACAACTTGAGATGGAATGTCTCTCAAGATAGGTAAAGTGTGGAAATAACTGTGATAAAACGCGCACTCAACTTGATTTCAAGATGGTCAATTGAGCTCCATTTATTCGCTGTGACAATCACCCGATGTGTCTGACGTTTGCGAGGTTTAACGTCAAAATATATAATGAATAATATTCATCGAGACTATATCGAGACGAAATAAGTAAATGTTAAACGTTTAAAACGTTCGTTTACCCGTGTCAAGTGAACATTGTTACCAAGTGTGTGTCAATCGTGAAATATTAATATCAATGATCAGATTGCTTGCGATCGTCAATGGCCCCAGTGCCCGGAGGAATAGATTCCTGAACGTGTGTTTTTTTTCGCAATAATTCTCCCTACTGTCACTGTGAGCGACGATCTGTCTGTCTGTTGAAACGTGTTGTATTATTTTAATATGTACAATTTTTGTTTTTTCTAAAAGGAGTTACGAAAGGCCCAAATTAACAAAACATTCTCATATTAAATGAATTTGATGCGCAAATAAGTATTTTTGTAATATGTATTGTTATGTTTATTGTTTAAGACAGTATCAGATAAGCACCTACTTAAAATACTTTAATTAAATTTGGTGGTATGAAAAGTTATTGAATTATTTGTGACTATATGAAACTATAAGAGGTAACATGATAATAACATACAAATTTATATGACAAGATCTTTACCCTACAATTTTGCTATTCTTTGCAACATAGTGTTGCACAATTTATTCAATTCGAGATAAAACTATGAGAAAACAATTTAATATTAATAATTAATAATTAATAATATAATAATTAATAAACTGGCGGCTCTAGCCAGGGGCTCGCTGCTAGTTAGCCCATGGATGCACTGACGCTACACGCTTTACGTTGAAAATGTATTACAATGTATTTTTTCCCTCGTCTTGGGATCACGTTGTACCCGCATTCAATTCAAATTTCAGCTGAATGTGTTCGAAGTGCGGGAGAGTAACGAGATTGTACATCGCATTTGTGTCGCGTTTTGTTCGTGCATTATTTTTTCAAATATGTTAATGAATATGCATCGAGCACCGTGCCAGACTATTCTTCGCGTGCATCTATTACGGATGGGGTCGTTGTTATTCGAAAATATCATAAGTACACCATTCGATGGGGATTCTTTTTTGGAAAGAGGCAATATAAAGACGGGGGTGACTTTTGACTGTCGGAAATTTTTTGTTTTTTACTTCTATTTCATCGCAGTTTTGTTCTCGTCTGTCTACCGTAGGAGTTAAGTGGGTGCACTGGGTCCGTTTATTAGAATGGATGTGATCACAATCATAATTGGAAATTCGTATCAATAATCTTCTTATACAACATACCTACCTAAGTGTTACAAAGCCGACGTAATTCATATATTTCGATTACAATATGATTAGTAAATTATATGATAGGTTCTGAATTGTGATAGTTTCTGAATTTTTTACTCCTGTTATTTTTATTTATCAGGGCACAGGACGGAGTGGCGCCATCTAAAGGAGGCCTTTGTCCAGCAGTGGACAGCAAAAGGCCGATGCATAGATGGATGGTGGATATATAGGTGTAATGCAAGTATTATTATTATTACATCAGTAGTAATTATCTTGTAAGCAAGTAACCATATTACTAAGTAGCATATAAGTTTAAGCAATTTTCTTATTTATATTTATCTACATTTACTTAAAGAGGTGTAGCGTTCGTTGTCCCGGTTTCGTGAAGAAAAGATAGCAAAATACGCATTAATATTTCATGTGTTATTCAAGCATTTCCAAATAGCCATGAATGTAGGGCACAGGAGCGATTCAGCGTTGCAAAACAGTATAGGAGCATAGTTTTTACGTTATATCTTTCAACATCACTGCCGAGATTTTCCTTGGGCTAGATGACAAGATTGTAGCGGCGATAATCTAGTCTAGTGGATAGAATTCGACCTTTTTTCGATAGAATCGAGTTCAAATCTCGCTGCGCCGTTGAGTTTTGTAAGTTATGTGCGTTTTAAGTAATAAAAATATCACTTTTATTTAAGAGTTATAAAAACTCGAAAGGTATCCAAGATTGACTATACCTTTAGTACGAAAGTTTCTACGTATAATGTGCACGCAAGATAGTCGCAAGATGTTTGTCGATTTTAAGTTTAATTTATTAATACGGGTTATACACTTACTAAATTAGATTACGAAGAGTCTTAGTTCGGTAAGGTGCAAGAAATTACTTTTTAACCCTTGACTTAAAAACGACGGGGTGTTATTCATTTAACACACACATATTGTAAACATTACAGATTGCTTATCATCTAAATCGTTATATTATAAGTTTGACGTGTCTGTGTGTGTGTGTATGTTTTGTTCTGTGGAATCGTAGCTTCCAAATGGATGATCCGATTTTAATAGCGGTTTTTTTTGTTTGAAAGGTATATCAGTCGAGAGTGTTAGCTATGTTTGGTGGAAATCAGTTCAGGTTTTCAAGGTCATCAGGCCGTTTGTTAGGTGTGATAGGAATGTCACGCTCAGTTTACTTGTGGGTATCATATAAAAGAAATTGAGTAGCAGATTACAATACACTATAAATGTCGGGGGATTTTTAAAATATTTAATTTGTAGTTATGAATAGAAACTAACAGAAAGGTTAGAACTTGAACTTAACAAATTCAAAGTCACCCTACAGTTCGCTGAGCTTGTGGTCTGTGGTACAATTGCCAAAACAATTACACAGTTTATCAACAAAACGAATTTTAAGCGTCCGATTTCATCCGATACGCCGCGCCCGCACACACTAATTATTTTACGTGGCTACACAAACAATACGCCATTTGTTTTCATCTTCGTACGTGACGGATATTCAAGGTTGGAAAGTCAGTTTTGGTGTTTTATCTGTTTTAAATATAAATACGAGGAGTTAAGAGAAGTTGTACCTCACTATTTTTTGGGATCTTCGCTTTCAAAAACATTAACATGGTATTATCGTGCACTCTAGTATAATAAAAAAAAAAAAATGTCCACTTAAAGAAGATATAAAGTCAAATGCGAGATAGTTAGGTACCTATACGTAAAGTAGGTAGGTACTTATACACCTACACAGATATTATACCGTTTAAATTTCCCAAAATTTCTTTGAAAAAGGTTGCAAATTTTTTGAGTATAGAAATGTTTCTTGGACATAACCTTAAAGTTGAAATGTTGTTCACAACGTGTGTACCACTATCACACAGAAAACGAATCTCTCTAAGTGGCCTAAATTTTGTCACTTAACTTTATATAAATTTACTTTGTTAATGGCAAAGACTTGAGGAAGCGTCATCCCTACAGTAAATTAGAGTGACGATGAAAAGTGCGATCGAACTCATTAAGTTAATTGGTGTTTGGAAAACGATAGGTAGGTCACCTGTAGGGCAAAACCTATAGTTATATTATTATTCTTTGTTAAAGCAGTGTATTTTTTCACCGTGAAACGTCGAAGGGCCAAGGCCTGACGTTGAGTGGTCACTTCAGCCTACGAATAACTTATGAGGTCATATTCGATAAAATTCAGCAGTAGGTACCTACATTAAACACTACCTAAACAGAAATAAAATTATTGGCAAAAAATTAATTTATACCACCAGATGGCTCTTTTCCTATACATTTTATAATCCTGCACTTCATTGTATTCGTATAAGATATAAACTATATATATACTATATATATACGATATATAAACTATAACATGCAATAAGTTTATGAATAGGTACCAATTTTTTTATCAAATAAAGCCTTTGAAACCGTCGTAGAATCGATATTCATTTATATACTAGTACTCGTATCTTGAAAACTACGAACTGGACATGTTTCAATTTGTTAATAGTTTAGATTACATAACAGATAACTAGCCATGCATGTTCGCCTGTCATAATTAGTCGAGCTAAGCGCTCTGCTGACAATACCAACGTATTGGTTGAGTATAATTTGACAGTGGCATGTTATGTGTCTGTAACACCCCTAGATAACTAAGTATGATGTGGACTTGCTATTTATTCGAAGGCAGCGAGTGTCATGCGAATGCCTCCAGCGGTATTAAATGCTCATATCACGAGGTGACACCAGATTTACACAGTGACGCTTTGATATGTCCCGAGTCCCGACTATTGATTGTGTAGGTACGTAAATCGAAATTGTGGTCTTATCTTATCAAGTTTGCAAAAAAATCCTAGCACTTAAACCATTTCACGTCCCCAATCACTTGAAATGGTCGAACGAAACCACGATCCTTTATTCCCGGCACAAACTGCATGTACGTACGAGTACATGCGTGTAGCATTGTGCCAAAACGGTGACCCAACCAAAAAAATCCGTACCTGTTCAATACATAGCGAGCGAATGTCAACCGGTATCAAAAACGGGACAGATCGCGGGTCGATTGTGGTTGAAAATGTTCGGGAATTAAACGGAGGTGCGACGACACGACACCGCGCTAATAGCTCCGACCAATTATGACGCCAACATCACCGTTAGTTTACTATGAGTCGACGTCCGCCTTTTTTAGTCCGCCGACTAAAACCCCTCCAATGTTTGCCCTCGTATCTATCTATCCCGTTATTAAAACGAAATCCTGGGCGGGCGTTTACGAGGACGCGGGTGCGTTCAGAAATATTGGATTCCGAATTGAGGTGGTGCGCCTCGAAAAGGAAAAAAATCGCCGATCGCGCTTTCAAAAGGAACTGTTAGCGACACGCGAACGCGATATTCTATTTCTATTGTGTTCCACTTACCCTGAATAGGAAGACTATTGTTTAAGTTCTTTTATTTTTGTACAAACTTTAAGTCACCCCATTTTTTGCAACGTCACGTGGCTGTGATATTTTTTTCTGTCAGTTACAACGACTATATAAAATCGAGAATTGTTCCACTTCTTGATCAAGTCGAACGTGACATTTGTAAACAGCGTTAATAGAGACTAAAGCTTCATTTGCTTCTAATCCATTTGTTATTTCGGCTGATAAATTCGATCGAGTCCCTTGAAATGTGGCAGCTTCGGCTCTGAAACCGGTTAGCTTCAGACCAGTCAGCAAATTGAACCCGTCCTTTAGGTTCTAAATTCATTAACCTTTGAGTACTGACGTGATTAGGTTAGGTAATTAGTAGTGACGTGACGTCTCACGGACGGATTCTAAATTTACGTATTACTTTATATATTCTTAATAAATTTAGATTATTCGATAATAGGCAGTACCTTTACAGTATTTTGGAATAATATAAATAAAAATACGGAAAAAAATACGCATAATCAACATTTATTTGGCATTTAGTTAACCCTTATCTAATGTCAGTCTTACAATTGTGACTTGCCTTACACACTAATTTTTTTTAATACTATTAAGAAAAAAATAGCAGAAATGCTTTTAAATGCGATAACAAATAATAAACTGATATGAGAAAAAAAATACACATTATATCACTCTGAATTTCAAACAATTTCAGCGCATTCGACACATATAGTTTTAGAGCAACCCAAACAGATAGGCTTTTGACATGCTACACATGTATACTTTGTACGCCTCTTTAGTCTTGAGGGACATATTTTACATGTTTTTTTCACCATTTCTGTATTAGCTGGTGTATGTCTATCTGGCTCCGGAGGCAAATCTCTCCCAAGAATACGCTTTATGGACAGTCTTAATTCTCTCGGCAGGTGATCGTTGTAAACTCTGCGTTTAAGATGTGGCAGAACTAATTGTCTAGCAAGATCTTGTAGGAATCGTCCTCTTGGTACATCAGGTACATTATTACATTTTTTATATAAAGCGTACGCATTCACACCACTAATATCCAAAATCCTGAAAAAAATTGCTAGAGGCCAGCGTCGTGTACGACGACTGCAGGAATAATTTGAACATTTTTTGTCCACTTCATCCACCCCTCCTTTTGTCTTATTATAATCTATATTTACTAGGGTTTTATTAGTTTCCGGATCCAGTTCAGCTGTATGGTGCATGGAGGAAATAAAAATAACAGCTTTTGATTTTTTCGGTACATATGATACCAAAGTAAAATGATTAGTAAACCCGAATAAAGACGTCCCAGGCTGACGTGATTTAGAAGCTTGGAATTCGGGTGGAATATGCCTCTTATTTTTTTTTAATGTTCCAATATACGTAAAACCTCTATTTCGCAATTCTTCCACCAATTCTACAGAGCTAAACCAATTATCGGCAGTAACATTACGATTGCATTTTTCCAGGTCTTTGCAAAGGCGTATTACACTCTGTGTTGGAATAGCAAATTTTTTCTCTACGTCGGATAAGCCTATACCATCAGAATCTCTGCCATGATATATATATGCATCATACACATAGAATGTTTCAGAGTCACAAACAAGCAAAATTTTAATGCCATATTTGGCGGGTTTCTTTGGCATGTAAATAATAAACTTACACCTACCTCTAAAAGGTACTAGCATTTCATCTACGCACAAATAGGCACCCTGGAGTGTATGCAGTCTTACAATTCGCTATAAACAATTTAAAAATTTCGGATACAGCAGCTAATGGATCAGTCTGAAGTCGTTCTGATCTATTATTTATATCATCTAAACGAATATAATTCAACAGAGTAAGGAATCTATATTGAGATAGTACACATCTGAAAATATCTCGACCGGACCCATCAGTAGCAAAAATGTATTTAGAATTTTCACGATTGGACTTGAATACGGAAGTATAAAATAAGAGTCCAATGAAAGCTTTCATCTCTTCATGATCAGTTGGCCGAAGTTCAACCTTGTTAGGATTT
>DWBH01000325.1:0-13284 GCA_018230765.1 Ernsta delagoae
TAGCTTTTATTTTGCATTTAGGATGCACAATTATTTTGGTAAATGTCAGTACAACAAAAATAATGTCGTTAATGCATATCTCTAAAATCACTATAAAATATCCAATAGCACTAACATAGGACACAAAAAAGCTTTACTTACACGGTAATCAAACTACTTATGTATGTATCTAACATGCAATTAGCATTAACATACTCAGTATAACAATCTCATATTCATAAAAACAAAATTTAATATAAAAGATGACGACTGCCTCTACACTTTCTCATCTTACTTTTAGTATATCTTATTTGAAATCTAAATTTCATTTATATTTTGTGTAGGATAGACGATGATGTAGTAAATGAACATGACTTCAATTTTATATTTGTTGTTTTAAAATAAAATCTGAATAATTCAATTATTATAAATAATATCAGCTGATAAAATTTAGTTCAATAATGGTACTTCATTGGCCGAGAGAGTTAAATGCCTCGCAAAAATAGGAAAAAATCATATCTTACCTTTAGCTGTATGATGGAGTGCGCCGAGATGTTGTGACCGGCCGCTTGCAAGCCCTACGGTGTCATATCCATCAGTACATGCTTACACGCAAACACATTACAAACATTGCAAATAAAATTAAAATAAACTCATTGGATACTATCCAAAAACTACTAAAGGACTATCAGATGAAACAATACCGTAAACTTTACTCAACACTTTACATTAGGTACAACATAAAAAGCGCAAATAAAATTTCTAAATTCATATTGTTCATGAGGCGTAATTGCATTGTCTACATGACGTCTTCTATAATCTAACACTGAGCCCAGGTTCAGTGAACTACACGTACACTAACAGAAACTGAACATCGATGCATAAGCAGATAACAGAACGACTATTATTTGGTAGGCTGCGGTACCTTCACGGCAATGATCTCCGCGGTTGTGTATGGACTCATCCTAATGTTGTCCACTGATCTTTTCACGCCCTGTAATATCCGAAACGTATAAAATCCGCTGAAAGATGATTTTGTGCTTATTTCTCTGTGCAAATTTACACTATTTATATAATGAATTTCAGAGATAATGCACTCTATTTAAATAATAAATTCAACCCCAAATATAACTGCATCTGTGTACCTTACCTTGGTTGGTAGGTGCTACTGCGAAGTAAGATCCCAAGATAAAAAGTAACTATGTATAACTATATCTAACGCTTCTAACGTGATTCAGTCGCTTCGATAATTTGCTTTTCTAATTTTATGTCATAAATTAGATTAGAATATTCTTGTTTAAATGACGCTTCTACTCGTTGTTTGTGTTACAAGTTAAAAGTGTCATTTAAGCAAGTAAAGTTATCGCTATTATTACTGTAATGTAGGTTACCTTGACTGCTGCGAACACATCGAAGCCGGGGCTACCGTGCTCCCCCTTCTGGCCCTTGTCGCCCGGCCGGCCCTGGAATCAGATAAGTACCATCTTCAATATTTTTGTCTTTAACCTTGTCGTTGATATCTTTTTAAAATGTATTTTTTTCGCAAAGTGAAGTTACTAATGGGCAAAGTTGTAGTTTAGAGAAAGATTACAGTAACAGCTTAAAAACTGTTGGACAAACAAATAAATTTGTCACAATCCTCAAAGTAACTTTTGAAGGTAATTATTATTACATAATATTAGTAGATGCTTTATATTACAAAACAATTTATCACGTCGTTTATCAAATCGTAGACAGTAAAGTACTTAAGTCTGTACCTAGGTATAGAATATTACGAAAGTCAAATCACAGTCAGAATCAGAAATAAACAAATTAGAGAAATACATTAAATATGTTTTGTTTACACTTACCGGGTCACCCTTGGGGCCGTCCAAACCTATTGGACCCTGAAATATAAAAAAATTATCAGTGAACATGTGAATTCAATAAATACTAAAACAAATAAATGTCCAATGTTAATATGTCCACAAACCGTTAATATTGTTAAATATTACCCGCATTAGTACAATCAAATCACACCACAACCGACTCTATAACATTATTACATAACCAGATAAAATTAAATTTGACAAGTAAAAGCACAAAGTGCGTTTAGTTCATGAGTAAAAGATAAAGAAAAGTGTTCTCATGCTAAAAGAAGTCTAGAAACATGTCCACAAATATCCTTCAATATTTAATTCCTGGTAGAACTACCGACTCGTAATACTGTCTGAATAAATGTTATTCTCAAACACTATTCCTGTTAAATCGTGAGGAATTTTATAGTGATATGATGAATTAAGATTGGTATTCTAACCAAATACATTTTCGTGGGTATGTCCAGCGCCAATGATAGCGGCTTATTATCGTACATACTTGTACCTACTTATAATCGGTTATTGCATGAGGTTAAAGGTTATTCTGTCATTAATTTACATGATACTACACTGCTTCTACTACACTACATTCACAAATGATTTTATAGTAAAAAATCCGTTAGCAGGTATATCTGAAAGGTAAGTTGATGTTCCAAATAATTCCACGCCCTACTCGTACTTGGCTTTGTTTGCTTTAATTATACCTAAGGAATATATTATACTTTTTATTAGTAATAAACAGACCAGGAGACTAGGACTAGGTGCAGGAATGGTCTCTTTACCCAAAATATTATTATATCTACCATTGCACTATAACTGGTTAATAACTAGGTACCTAACTAACAAAGATATACTACGGTTAACTACTGAAGTATTTGGACCTCCTCAACTGCTTTTTGTCCATGACAAATCTTATTTCAATTCATATTGACACGCTTTTTTATAAGCCGTTTCAGGAAAAATATAATTTCATAGCAAATTAATATGAGTATTAAAGAAACAGTTAAATTATTCGTAGTTGCCTTTATGATCGAGCTTAATGTTCTTAGGTTGACTAAGAGGCTTTTATAAATATAGACCGCGAGTATTGTAAAGCCTGGTGTCCATTAACGTATCGGGGTGAGTAGCGTCGGAAACGGGCCGCGCCGTTATGAAAATCGTTGCGAACCGTCGAATGATCGATATTCCATTCCATACAAGACACAGGCCTGGCCGGTGACGATCGGCCTAGTGGACGTCAGGCTTAAGAAGCAGTTGAGATGGTCGAGGCGTTAATGCGATGCGGGACGGGGGGTTGCAGGGGGTGCCGGGGGAGAGTGGGGGCGGTCGCGCGCTTACCATAAAACCGCGTTCACCTTTCTCGCCCTTGCTCCCCTGAAATGTCACCGGTGCTCTCAACAAAACGTATAGCTAACGGCACATGATGCCAATACGAACAATCGTTTATTTTTTAACATTCGATACGGACCAAATGTGGACATAAATGACGCCTGTGATGTATTCAATAAAAAGAAAAAACCAAATCATTTATTTCAAGTAGATACATGTATGAATATACGTTATGATAAATAAAGCATTTTGACTTTAAATTTGGTTTAAATAGGATGAAAATCTAATGAAAAACAAGAAGCAACGTATTTAAAAAATACATCAAAAGCGCCACGCGTAAAGAAATAGACTTGAATGGAAGTGAGCAGTGAAGTTGTTTGTGCTGATATAATATTTACAATGAGAAAAGGAAAACAGAAAAATTATTAAAAAAGTAAATAAAAAAGATGATGTACCGGGAATCCGTTTTTGCCCGGCGCGCCCACTAAGCCCTGCGAACCAAATGAACAAAATCAAACAAAGCGCCTTCATACCAACTTCATACGATGTTCGTGAGGAAACCATAATATCTACTTTAGTTAATGAAATGTATAATATAGTGATGCTACTTGTCTAATAGCTTAAACTCGTATCGTACGTTTGCAAACGACAGAATGAAATATTATGGCGGACTGCTCATCGATATCATCAGCATTACAATTAATAATAGCTCTACAAAGCTTCCTCGAGTTAGAGAGTAGTTATTTCAAAAAGCAAAGCTGGTGAATGCAAAATATTAATAAAATGATGATTTTACAATAATTTTTAATCCTTATTTAATTGGATAAGTGTATGTGATTTGCATATAAAAGTAAAAAAAGGAACGTTACCGGTGGTCCTGCCTCGCCGGGGTCCCCTTTCTTCCCTTTCTTCCCTCTCTTGCCTGGCGGGCCTGGAGGGCCTGAAAAATAAATTAACAAAAATTAAGGCAAGTTTTTACCTCATTTAATTTTACCTCAAAATTATCTTAGTATTTCATTTTCACATTTTTACTACTTAGATACCATTTTTCCTGAAATGTTCAACCTTTATGATGTTGTTGCCATCAAAGTTTTAGTGCGTTAAGCCTACACGTATTTCTGTTGACAGCAGATTCAAATTTAATAACATTCTATAGCCAAAATGCAGCATTGACATGGTTTTCCGATGCGCCCTCTGGTGGCGGCAACGACTGCGTTCAAATTTTACGAGGTAATTAGCGAACAACGGACGCGTCCTGCTTTATAATGCCTGTTGGGTAATGACATGCCCCAGCCACACTCGATCAAACGAGGAGACCTCCTATTTGAATACACTATACGGTTAAAATGGGAGCTGTCTGGCAAGGCGCCAAATCGTAAGACACAATACCAAATATCTACCACGTATCGACGTAACATCATAGTGGTTGTTGCAATTCTCTAGACTTTAACGCAATTAGACTTTGTGTCTCCTTCTGATAATACGTAGCAGACAATAAACCTAGCCTTGATCTGGGGCACGGCAGTGCCCCTGCCGAGTACTAATCTTCTGATATCTGCCCGTGAGCAAGTTGTATCTCAAGGCAAATTTTTCAAAGCTGTGCGATTATAATTAAAATTGCGTTCACTATTTCTTATCAATTTTGCTTGTTTTCGTACTGGTTAATACGAAATTGGAGTTTATTTCGCTCCCTATTCATGTACGGATGGCGACCTTATATGTCTTACGCTGTCCGGGGAACCTCCTCATCATAATCTAATGGAGCGGTGACATGACAGCTGCCAGCGTGACGCGTGACGCGGGACGAGCCTCATTACACGCACACGCTATTATGAGCTCTGTCACCAGGGCACAAGGCATCATGTGCCGAGATACCATTAATGGTGGCCATTTGCCCGACAAATGCAATGCGTGCGGCAATTCGGTTACGTACAAAATTCCCCAATTGACATTCACATGTGTCGCGGCGTTGGACGAACGTTTATACACCGGTAAGGGGTTCTGAACTGAACTGTTAGTAGGTACTTATTTAGTGCACGGTAAAAGCTCTAACAATTTCTTATTATTGCATCTAAGTTACCAAAAATCATTAATTAATAACAATAAACAATAACCGATACACCTTTTATCCCAAACGTTAGCCATATTGGACCTATTCATTCATCTTTTTTATTTTAAAATTTTCCAATGAAAAGTAGCGTTTTCTTTAAGTAGTATTCTAAAGTGTATGGAATGTTATTATTTTTGAAATTTGGTGCGGCCTTCGTTGAATGGGCTAATACAAGGAGGCAATGATTATAATTATAATCCCTTCTACTAATAGAGTACTTACTATTGCAGATGGACTGGTGAACTGTCCGACACTCAATCCAAGGTTTAATTATAATAATGACATTATCTGACGCGTCGGATTAAACGTGGTCGGAATGTAAGGGCGGAGGGCGAGGGGCAAGCTAACTCGATTGCTCTCTGCAGTCTCCCAGTGGACTTGGAAGGGATGCTCAATCGTCCATTAAATGTAAGGAATTATGTTGAAAATACATATTATATTATGTTCAGTTACGAAAAAGTCAAAGTTTACAAGACAAGGTTCTTTAGAGGGCAGGTTAAACCATGTTGCTTGGAGTTCATGTTAGGGTTGTGAATATTATAAGATAAGTGGTAACATTTTTACATAAACGATCAGTTCAAGTACTTAGCTAAATATAGCTTCCATTGTCCCATTATTTTGTACTCACAATTTCTACAAAATTTTGATTTAAAAAACAAAGCAATAAAAATATGTAATATTAAAAGCAGAATATAAATAAAAGAGCCTTTATTATGAATTTGCTAATTTAGTATCATCAGAACCCGCGGCGGCGGAGGGGCGGGGGTTGGGACGGGTTCCGCACATCTTTAAAATGAATTAAAACGCGATACAAAGCAAACGCGAGCCCGCGGCGTCGCTTTGATCGTACCATCACTGGATTCGTTTTACATTCAATTACGCACGTAAACAGTTTTTATTGTTTGGGAGACGAGGCATACGCACCCGGATTACTAAACTTGATCCATACGCACAGGTTCCAAAAAATGCTTATTTGTATAATCTAAAATATTTACGATAATATTAATGATAATGATATGTAGATCTGATATCGATCACTAAATATTACAAAATTACAGCCAATTCTACGTAGAAATAGAAACTGTAAGTGCTACGCCGCTGCTACTACGTATCGTAGCTTAATACTACGGCATAGACTTTGATATTGGTGGCAGGCGTGGGAACATTACGGATATTTAATAATACTAAACAAATACCATTAAAATTAAAATACCTACCTACAGTACCTAATTTATTGTAAGATATTGTTAAAGAACATAATTAAAGTGTTAAATGCCCAAGTAACAAAATAGACTTAAGATTAATGACTAAAGCTTTAAACTAGAAATGTAGAATATAAAGTATGAACAATGAAGTAAGTGTGAATGAAATCATCAGCAGGTTCGCTTTGTAGAGAATATCTGTAGCTGGTTGTAGGTAGTGTATGAATGTAAGGGAAATCAGCGTCGGATTGTGTCCGCGCGGAGGGGGCGCCGAGCGGCTAACTCACTTACACTTCTATCGCAACGACCCTCTTTTCAAAACGTTTACCGTTGCGTTATGTCGTTTCTTCATCGCAGCTACAGTTTTGTTTTCCTTCAAATACTAGTTTTGTTTTATACACTAAAAGCTTTTGCATTGTGACTTTTGTTTAGGTAGGTATATCAATTTACTGTTGAATGAATAAAAGTTGTTCAAGATAACCATTTAGTAACAAGGATTTAAGTAGCTAGTTTTTGTCCCGCGGAGAAGTAGATACCTACGAATAGGTTTCCTGTTTGCAAGGCAAAGGGCTTAGATAATATGTAAACAATTTTTAGATGAACTAGAGCAAGTAGCGCATAATATATTTTAACGAAAAATATTTTCAATAACTTTATTCTATTTATTATTTATTTATTTAAGCGCGTTCATTTTTTATTATGTATAATATTATGTTGTATCAATGTAATAACAGCGCCAAAACCTAATTAAACAGTCAATTATTCGGGGTTACTGGCTCTGTTGAAGCGAAATCAAGCAAGAGCGTCCCTCTTATTGTGAATTAATCAGAAATAAATACGAAGGTTGGAGACCCTGTGTATTTGCTCAGAGTTTATAAAATGATAACAAGGCAAGGGGCCCTTACAGGGCCTCATATCGGGTACGTTCCTCCGCAGACCCGGGCGGCCGAGGCGGGCCATGGCGGCGATGCCCCGGGGCTGCAATAAACCCGGGTATACACAGCCGATGTTTTTCATCAAGAATGTTTTTATTACAAAAGTTAACAACAATTTAACAAAATAATGTTAGCGAGAGTATTTTTATGAACACGTATCGTAGATGTTTTTTTTGCGCTGTTTTTTCCTTAGATGATAAATATAATAATTATGATCTTATATGTTTACAGTTTATCTAATCGTACCCAAGACATTTGCTGCACGCAGTCAGCTTTTTACAATAAAATTTAACGTCGCATCGACGAGTCTTTGATTAAATATCGAACATTCTACATACAACACACTAAGGACCGTAATGCGATTGCGTTATCAAAACAATATTGTTTACATAGAAATTAAATTAATTATTATAATTTAGTTCAATATAAAAGTATATAGATCATTATATACCTACATAGATCATTTACTCTCCTTACCTGGACAAAGAAGTAATAAATTCCTTCTCAAGAAATTTCAGCCAATTCATATTAATAGCATTTTTAATGAAGGTAAAATTATTATAATTTGTTCTCGTAGGCGAAAATCTTTGGAGCCATTAATTGAACTCGGCAGAGAAGCGAATACTTTTCGACTTGATTTAGTGACTCGCTTATTGAGGATATTTCTTATACCTTACAGCTCTTGGTGACATGAAATTTTAACATTAGGCATAATGTCTTACATATTTAATTTAAACTATTTTATCTAAGTCTGGACTAATAGGTAACTAAAACAATTTCTTTCTTAACTATCTTTCATTCACAGAAAGAGGTCACGTACATTTTTGTTTTGTTTATATACAATACTTGTATTTTATAGATACGATATAGATCGGATTGCATTTCGATCAGTCTTGAAAACGATGCAGGTTTATATGATGAGGCAGACGTCATGTTGTGGCGCTGAAATATCCAAGTGGAAGGGTAACATGTTACGGTTGTGTATAACGGTTATGGACTATAGTGGGATCATAATTATAATGTACTGAAACATAAATGAAACCCATGAATCGTTTCTTGTGGTGAAAAGTATTGACAGGTGCGCTTTACTACAAATCAACAGAGCATTATGAAGTTGTTACCGCCCTTCGCTGAATTTTGATAATCAACTTAATCCGCCGAGTGGGGCGAACAATATGGCTCCTGCGAGCCCCGAGCGAGAGGAATTGCTAGCAAATTGAGTTAGAGCGTCGCTTAGGCGTCATTTCGTTTCAAACTTTAGAAAGTAATCTTGTTTTTTTTTCAGGGGTTCCTCGAGTGCGTAATGAAAATATTGTGTTTAGCGATGTGGCGGGATTACGGGTTGTAGTGTATGGAGTGCTGCGGCTGCATACGATGTATTTGCATAATGCTATGTCTGGGTTGTTGGTGCAGCGGGAAACGTTTGTTACGTTCATCAAATGTTTATTAATAAATAATAATTTAAGGAAGATCTTTTAAGAATTCTTTCATTATCGATAGACGAGTCATCAATCAGTACTTTTAAGTCACCAGCGAGCGCGGCATAGTCTGAACTACTCTAAACCCTCTTTACATTTTGAGAGGAAATCAGTACCCAACGGCGGTACAAAAATAGGTTGATAACTTACTTACTTACGCTAATTTTATCGTACAGTGATCGCAGAAGTGCAAGCGGCTGCGGCGGCGGCTTTGTGGCTTCTCATTGTGGCTTGAGTGGCGAACCACTTCAGTTTACACTTGATAAGCTCCGCACTCCCTATCTAACTCTATCATACTTCAAATTTTGTAGAATATTCGCGAAGTTTTTAAATAAGTACCTACCTACATAGGTACCTACTCTTCCAGCGGACAAAAATGAACAAAACAGTAGGTACACGAACACCGAACACATATAAAAATACTCGTAACTTCTGTGTAATGAAAGAGCGTAGCAATTTTCATGAATAAGATATAACACGAGCGTATGAATCCGAGACGGGATTGCTATCTAATAAAATTATGTACAGTTATGATGTCAAGCGGAGTTTATTACAGCTTATTACGGGAGTAACGCGAATTTAAACAGTTACGGAGATACAGAAGGAATGTCTAATGAGCAACTCAAGTTAAAGATATTTAGCATTAAAAGTTGGATGGAATTTGAAATGAGATGAATCAGACTTCGTCGTATAGTCGTACCTAGTTCGGGTGCGTTATTTCACTTTAGGTATACTCGTAGTTTATGATAATTTAATTGTACTCTAATGTTCTATGCTTTAACTGAATCTTACCGATTTGATGTTTACTAGATTGGCCCTACTCAATAAACTAATACTGTAGATACTCGTAGTACGTGTAAGACATGAAAGATCAATCTTTTGAAGTGCTGTCACAGCCGCTGTTCAAACAATTAATCTTGTAAATGGGTATGCTGCCATGCCAAAATATACCGGAGTATGGCAGGGTATGTCAGAGTCAGAGCGCGCCGCTATGCGCCGGCGCCGACGCGTGTTTGAGTTCCTAGCATGACAGTCATGTTTTTTTGTTTTCAGAACGATGAGCGCTATTTTGAATTTGTTTACTATGTACCTACTAGGTTATAATTATAACGAGAGGTCAAAAAACAGTATACATGTGTTTTTTTTTTAATTACGTTTTTTCTATGTTATGCAAAAACAATTCTCACTATTTTTAGTGATACTTGTTAGTATTTATGCAGTTTCATGCATTTCAGAGTTCAATGATATCGCTTTTACTATTTTCGAGTAACCAACTGAGAGGAAACTAGACCCAAACAATTTCCGCACCCCTCACCCCGTTACCCGTGAGGGCGAGTGGTACAAGATGCGCGGGGGAGGGGGGGATAATGGGCAAAGTTGTCCGCTGTCTCGGAGTGGTGGCTGTTTGTCGCGACACCAATTAGTTAATATTCCAGCGACGAGCCCACTCCAAACTGAGCCTATAAATTTAAGACTCCTCTCTCGTACATTTCACGAAGAAAATGTCCTTGCAAATGTCAGGGCAAGGAATTTTGGCATACACATACACGTAACCACGTAGGATTGATGAAAAGTATTTATCTATTTAAATGTGTGTGTCGTGTCCGTAAAGTGATGGAATATCCTTACTCCTATTTTTTAAAATACCTACCTAGTCCATGTTTCCTAAGATTGAAATATTGTTATAGTGGTTTCGTAATCTAGTTTTAGAATTTGAGTTACTCTTACAGAATGCTATCCATCACTTTATTCCATGATAGAAATGATTAAGTAGATAATTATTCCGTATTTAACATTGGTGGTGTAATAAAACTTCAAATACAAGATATTTAGAACAAAATATCAACTAAGGTTAATATTGAATCTAATTATTTTTTTAATTACATTTTAATTTACAAACTTAAACTACGATTACTTTTGAACTACGCAAAAAAAGTATTAACACTATACATACACAATAAATATAGTTACAGTTAACTAAAATCTTATTTTAACTTCGTTTGTATGTATGTATGTATATCATAGTCGTAGCGAGCAGCCGACACCAGTCACCCCTTTAAAAATAATTTAACCGGACCGTAATGGCGCCATAAACTCTAACACAATTACGTTGAAAGCACCAAATTTCTTTACGATTTTTCAGTATAAAATTACAGTTACATTTTAATTGCCTTTTTATTGTACCGGAGACAAACGGGAACTCTTATAGTATTGCTGTCTATCTGCAGTTTTGCTTAGTCTCCTTAGAAGGTACTATAAAGCAATAAAGCTGTAGGTAATTTGTTAATTTTGGCATCTTCAGGAATAGGAGAGGGGGTAAGCCATACATACTACGCTGGCCTTAATGATAAGTGTTGGACTTCTATGATATTTATAAAACTTTTAGCAATGCAAGTAATTATTATAAGGATGTTGTCTTTCTTCATAGCACTTAATTATTTTTAATTGCTAAAAACACCACGCATACACAGCGATACACTCTTTAACCTCCCCTTTTTGACGCAGTCGGATAAAAACACAACATTTGCTAAGATTAGAACTATATTTTATTTCATTTCTAATTCTACTTTTTATATCTATTACTAACTATTCAATTTATTTGTAATACTTTTACCTTC
Source organism: Ernsta delagoae (assembly GCA_018230765.1). Classification (NCBI taxonomy): domain Eukaryota; kingdom Metazoa; phylum Arthropoda; class Insecta; order Lepidoptera; family Hesperiidae; genus Ernsta; species Ernsta delagoae. Next base: position 11,508 of record DWBH01000325.1, read on the forward strand.
TGAAACATACTGTCTAGGGGTAGGGACGTAAAATACTGATTTTAACACGTTTTTTATTTAAAAAAAAATTAAATTGATCTTTGTATGATACAGGTTATTGTGGTTTGAGTAGTGTTGTTGAACACAAGTGCATTAACACGAGAGTTAGGTGCGGCCGCTTCCTGTACGCGTCCATAACCTGTGTTGTGATTGTGTGATACAATGGGACGCGGTTCCCACGCATCTCCACTCCTCTAACTAATAACTAATGACTCAGAATTGATGTATTGTGCAAAGTGCAAAATTGATTTGTGACAAAATTCGGTGACACTAGCATTTTAGCATTTAGTTTCAGCAATTAAAATGGTTATTTTTAGAACGGTTTAGTAACTAGGTATTACATTTTGTTGAAATTAAAGAGTAATCTAGGTACATAATAGTGCTCAGTTTTACTTTGTATGTGTCTACAATTTTTTTTGAACTTTTATTATATTCTTTATTGAGGTATTGAGGTATTATAGTTCTGTTATAGTAGTTTAAATGATCGTTTTGTATCAAACCGATCCAAACCTCATCAAAAGACTGAACAGTGAAATGAAACGAGTATATTTGAATGTGTTTACCTAAATCTATCTCTGTATCTTTGTGTCGTTGTGATGTAGGTAGGTAACTGTGAATTCTTACACGACATACCAAACCATTTATTGTACCTCACTCATGTGTTTTTAAGGTATGTTCAACCGCGACCCGTGTCTGTGACGTGGAGACAAAATGTACACAGAGACGGGAATGATACTTACCTATTTGTTGAGGAAAGATTAATAGTAATAGTTAAACAGGACGGAACGCTTGACAATCTCACAGAGTTAAGAGCCGACAGGCTTTTTACTTATTACTGTACATGAAATGTAATAGTATAAAATGTGACAGTATGAAAATACATACATATATCAAAATTAAAAGTATTAAGAATTTTTATTTTCAAGTTAACTTTGATCCCTTATTATTTGAGATCTTGAAACATACTATTTATGATAAAATGTTAATTATACTCTGATCTGACCGCATATATGTCTTATTTTGCAACATATAAAATGCTCGCGAGAGTTCTAGTGCAATGTAGCGAGTCTAGCGAGTGTAGCTTGTGTGAGACTCATGTCGAGTGTCGAGTGTCGACGAGAGAGGGCTATTTGTTGAAGAGCTCTTGCTCATACATTGTTCCAGTGTAACTTGTGATTCCACTTCCTTTAAATTATGTGGGTACTTCATCAGAGCCATAGCGTAGATCGAAAATACTTAAAATAACCTCCCCTTAAAATACACCGCTCATATACGCGTAGATTTCAAATGAATCGGCAAATCATAAATGCATCAATTTATTAATTAAACTTTATTCACTATTAAAATGTTTTAATTTGATTAGGATAGCACATTGGGTATTTGCAATATAAAACTTAATAAAGAATATGTTATTAGATATAATTTATCACTTTCGATAACAATTTTAAATATGCCTTTTTAATATATTGTAGATAGATAGCTAGTCCTCAGTCAATTTTACAGAAGGTATCTCAGGCATATAATATGTATATCAGGTAAGATTAAGGAACCCGTATCTCCATCACAGTATCCAGCACTTGTTTATAAAAACTTAGAAACACTTTCTTCTGCAGATTATTTTTTAACGACGGTGAGAGTGTAGGTAGAGGTACATAAATGTATACAAGATTTCTTACTTTCCTACTAACCGGCCGGTCGCATAGTTACACTTTTGAAGGAAGAAACTTGGTAAAGAATC
>DWBH01000326.1:0-13282 GCA_018230765.1 Ernsta delagoae
CAGAAATTTATATGGCTAAATTTTCTGTTCTCGGTCTGGGTGTTTGTGTGGTTGTCTTTGTGTGTGTCCATGGCACCTACAACACAGGGAATCATAGTGTGGGGCTATGAGTGTGAAACGTTATTATTATTATTAATTCAATTAATTAAAAATAAACGCGCGCTCCTTCGAACGGTGGAATAGGAAATCACTACACGATAGGAGTTGAAAAATTGTTGGGTTTTTAATTTGCGCGCCAACCCGAAACAACGCAATATTATTAGGTATGAGATTGTGATAGGAGTTTGTTCATTTCTTCCGCATTAATCACGTTTTTATTAGCCACAGTCAGCTTATATATTGTAAACATAATGTTTGTCACATATCAACAACATTTTATTGATTAGTTGTTTACTAATAACGGAAAGACGCACAAGTGTATGTATAACTATTATTTCTTTATTTGTTTGCGCGTCAGTGTTCCTGGTTTCTGCTAATTGCTTTCAGTTTCTTATGTTATAAATAGGTACTAATTGGCAGAGAATTCTCTTTCTTGATAATTTTAGACACAGATAGGTGGGTACGTACAGTGCCTACAGAATTTTTCCTTTGCGTACTCATCGCACAAACATCTATAATTTTATGCCAATTGTGTACCATACCATCGCACAAATATCTTAATAATCGTGCTGATCAATCCAGATTTTTCGGATTAATTCTTGACGATAAAGTCTCGAAATTCAAACTAACATGGACAACGGTCAAAATAACATGGACATGACTTCTGTGCTGCAACACTATCCATTCATTTTCAACGGATTAAACATGGCTACCTGTCACAAATCTTTTATATTCAACGGATGCACTATTCCTAATATTCAGTACAACTACTTTAAACTAAGAGAAAACGTTACCTACCACGCTGCTCCAATGCGGATTCGTCGAGATACGTGCAGCTAGCAGAAAGTTTAAAATGTAGCTCACCTATAAAACCGATAGATAGATACCTATAGATAAGTAATAAACTAATCTGAATAGTCAAACAAGATTACGGACATATTTGATGTGTTACTAGATAAGTAAGCACTTGTTTGTCTAATAAGTAATACCTATTTCAAACACATGATTCTTCAATAACAGGAGCATTATCGTAGATTGAGCTGTCAACTTTTAAAACGTTCAGATTATGCGGAAGATGAATCACTTTGAAGGTAAATTCTTTATCATAACTTTATCAACTGTTATCCACGTGTTATCAGTCTGTTAGGGCGCAATATACATATGTTATATGGACCTTTGCCTCTAATGTCAATCAGATTAAGCCGATAGAACAAAAACAAACTTAGTGTAGGTGCCTATTGACCTACCTACAGTAGGTACTACAAATCGAAAAGATATAAATTGGAATTTCCTATTTTCATCTCATCAGTTTTGCTACGTTATCTTAACATGGATTTGAGATTTCGCGAAACACGTGTATACGATTTTATATTTACCTATATCTTTTTTTACTCTGTCGTGAAAAATACTGAGTCTCTCATGAAAATTAAAAAAAAATCAAATTAAAGTTCCTATTCCATTTTATTATTAGGAATATATTTCAGAGTTGGCGTGATTTAGCCCGATGTAGGTACATAATTCCAATCTACACTTTAATTGCCAACCGAATAGTGGCCACACAACACACTATAGGCAGACAGTAAAGCCGAAAATTGGTTAATTCCTGTTCTTGGTGTGTCACACCTCGATGTGTGTATGTGAACGGGGAAAAAAATTCCCATTAAGTCACATCGATGTGTGACTCAACGGGAATAAACCAAAAAAATTCTTACTTTTGACTTAGCCAGGTGGCTGAGATGATGGACCTGATGATACCTATTCTATTAATGTGTAGTAAATGTAAATAGTATTTGGTATTGGTTCACAATTTAAACTTGTAAATACTTAAGTACTTATATATAAGACTGATTGTGTAACTGTTTGTTAACCCAAATAAATAAATAAATAAATAAATAAATAAACAACACTCTACACTGATATACCTTTCAAACAAAAAAACCGCATTAAAATCGGATCATCCGTTTGGGAACTACGATGCCACACACACACATACACACAGACACGTCAAACTTATAACACCCTGTCGTTTTTGCGTCGGTGGTTAAAAATTAAGTAATCTGCACCTCGCAGTGAAAATACAGGCAAACGCGGTTATTAATATTACACCCATTGAAATTGTTAAACAGTTTATGAAGAAAAGCGATGGAAAATACACACTAAGGTAATAGCTTTTCACTCGTTATTGGTAAGGCCGGATAGTAAATGTTATAGATTTGCCAGATTGCTAATTTTCTGCAATTATTTCCATAAAACAGGTGGTTGTTTAAACGGTGGTAATCTACCATATAAGTATTATGTAGAGAAAGGCGACTTGAGATATTTGTTGAAGCAAAATATGTATATAATACCTACATTATTATTATTTTCTTGGAACCACATTGAGGCTCAGCTTTCATAAACAAAATTGCTACATTATAACTGAACTAGTTTAAAACAACCTCACAAAAACAACCCGCGACTACAACAGGTATTGTAGATAACTAGCTAGTAGTAGCTAAAGATTTTTGTATTTCATATACATATACATAATTGTCACGCCTCGTTCCCAACGGAGTAGGCAGAGACTATCTCCTTCCACTTGCTACGATCTTTGTATACTCCTTTCAGGCGAACGTTCCACGATCAATTCGGGGACGTTCTGAAAAAAGGCCTGGTGAAAAGTATGAATGTGGAGGAAGCGAAAGGAGTATGTCAAGATCGTAGCAAATGGAAAGAGATAGTCTCTGTCCACTCCGTTGGGAACGAGGCGTGACAATATGTATGTATGTATGTGGGCTAACCGCCGAATTGTGACAATGTACGTCGTTTTTACATAGACGCAAATCATAATTTAACTTGGATGTAATAACATAGGTCCTTATTGTTTTTTATTTTTATTTATGGAGCTACCGTTGCCAATTTATTCTATGCCAAATAAAAAAGTGAAACACCACACAAAAGACGGTATTTTTTACTTTTTAAATTTAAATTGTATAGTACGCTATAAATACGCAAATAAGACCTAGTATGCCGTCTAAATTTTGTTACGATATTACTTTTTTTATTTTAGCTCAGCTTTGCAAATTTAAAATAAAAATAGAGTACTAGCGCATAGAACAGTTAATCCTTACTGGCATTGTTTCGTTTAGCCTTAGCACGTGACAATTCCGTCGCCAGTCCTCCGAATTCACACGTTCTGAATGCGCGCTGATTATAAAAATCTCGCCGAGTAAAGCGCTATATAATTGGATTTCAGTGAACAAAAAATGCACAGTGCACGTCGGGATAGGATTTTTATGACACACAAAATCGGTCTCACAGTGACACGGAGGCAACAAAGCAGTTAATTGAAACAGCGAGGAAGACTTCGCGCTGCTACGGCGGCCGCGCCAGTTCTACGGCGATCGTCGCGTAGACCGCCCGCGTAGCACTGCTACGGCGTAGCACGTCTACGCTCTACGCCAGTGACACGTCCTGCAATAAATGTAACGAGTGATTTATTTTGTGTATCCAATTGTGCTACGGAAATGGAATGCGCAATATTTAAGTTTTTCTTGTTCATAATTTTTATGTTTTTCAAGTGCGGCTCTGTGATTGATTCTGGAAGTGACGCGTATGCATATTTTATTAGACACACATCGTGGGTATAGTAGTGCTGTTCCCATCATTTGTAATTAACAGCAGTTAATTATTATTTTAATGTTGTACCGTAAGTAATTTAACATTTTATTGCAGCTGATTTTCCGATTGATTACAGAATTAATTAACCACGCAAAGTGTCGGTTCAACGTCAAATACTGGTATACTATAGGCAAATTTGTTTTGGATTTTTGATGATTATTGCGTTTGCTTTAAAGGTTTGAAACTTAATGTTGCTAAAACTATTTAAATATTACAAATTATAAAATTAAAACAAAACTAGATATTAAAATATAATTACCATATTATTATTTTAAGAAATCTGAACACACAGCCTTTTAAATTATTCCTTTTGTATAAATTAGATAATATATCATGTTGTATTGAAAGTAAAAAAAAAATCATTTTCTGCTCATACATATATAACGGTTGGTAACGGTTGATATCAGATAGGTATTAATGGGTAATTAACATCTTCTGGGCACTCTAGTAATTAATGTCCTCTATATTTAAAACATTTTCTACTCAAAGTATATATTTTTTATAAATTAACTGACGGGCAATTCTCACGACTGCGTAAGAGGATAAGCATTGAAATTAGTTTTAAACTATGTCCATCAGTTTATTGAGTTGGAATAACAATTTCTCCTTGACCGATCAATCTGTACGGAGGGTTCCCGCTACGTTATTAATTTGTTTTCGTTATTCATGTTGAAAACTAGAGCCATGTTGTATTATTATAAGTATTATATTAGAAGTAGCTTAGCTGCGGTACTCGTATCCTAGTTATATGTGGTACTAGCTGTTGCCCGCGACTTTGCGCAGGATTTAAGATGTAGCCTATGTGTTATTCTGATGCACAAACTATATTATTGTAAAGTTTCATTGATATCCATGCGGTAGTTTTCAAGTGAAAGAGTGACAAACATCCATTCATACTTACAAGTCTTAATACTTTACTTTCGCGTCTATAATATTAGTAGGATGTGTATTGTATGCCTACTAAGTAACCTAAAATAATAGTAGGTATCGAAATACCCAAATAGTATCGATTTTTATTTTTTAATTTAATTTATTTGTGTGTAAGACGTCCAAATAAATAAAAGAAATAAAAGAGCGAAACGACGAAGAAGAAGAAGGAGATGTCCAAATCTAAAAAAATAATTAAAAAAAACAATAAAAAAAAATCTTACCTGCATTTTTTACTCACGGAATCTAGGCTAAAGCGTTATTACTTAAGCAACATTGTTTAAGTTAAGTTGCGCCATAACACACAACGACGTTTTAATGCAAACTAAAGACGAATTACGTGTAATGAAACGAAATTTAAATGTAAACGTTACTCTTTTGACGGCTTCTTTACTACTCACGATCGATTAAATTACTGACATTGTTGCAATTGTATTGCACGCGTGCTACTAAATAGCTATACTACTTATATGTTACTACGTACAGGAATGAATTTACATATTTTTAATACATAAGTGGTGATTTTTACTGACATAATTTGAATGAACTATTTTCTTTGCAATATGTAAAAGTAAACTATTCTGTGTACAATTAAAGTTATTGTATTTTTACTACATGATCCTAGTAACTTCTTCTGTGATATAGGACTATAAATTGTATTATCCCTATACAATGAACTATTCTGTCTCTTCTGTTGGATCAAACTGCAGATACTGTAAGAATTTGATTAAAATCTGTTCAGTAGCTTAGACGTCCATCGCGGAAGAAAACGTAATATAAAATTTTTATATAATAAGATTTTCTTTTATAAAGAAAACAGTTAAACATGCAACAGCATATGATATTCCACCTGATATTCCAACTACTTACTAAAGTGGTAGTCGTTGAGACGATTTGTAATTTTTTCTTAGTAGAAATTAGTATCTACGCTAAAAGGCTAAGGGTAGATGTACTGACTCAAGTTATTACTTATTCAAGTGCACGTTACGGTGAATGAAAAAGAAATAAAATCGCTGTGTGCCCTCACTCAATGTGTTCGTGATACGCGCATATTTTGACGATCGCCATCTGATTCTATGGCAGCCATGAACGTACGCACAGGCGTCACGGTATATTTTTATTTACGACGCATTTTATACCTTCCAATGGGTCAGGGGCATACCCGACATGGCACGTCAAGTCAACAGTGTGGAGTTCCCACGGCAACAACATTCGATACACGTTTGACCGATCGCACGCAACAGTGGTACCGTTCCGTTTCTTGGCGTACCTGTAAGGAGATTAGTTATCATAATACATAATAATATTTTGTTCGAGAGCAGTGGTTGCTTAGGAGTGTACTTCGGTTTTAGTGCCCAATGGAAATAGATTTAAAGGTCTTTTTTGTCAAGTATTGATACATTATTTACTTAATATTTATGATGTTTGCGAAATACGTGTATGTTTTCTATAAAATAGGTAAATGTATCTTGGTTTTGAAGATTAATAGATTTAAATGACTTTTTTTGCATAGTATTGATAAATACTTTAATGTTTGCGAAATATGTGTGATTTTTGTCAACACTCATGTTGAAAGGCTGGTCTTTTAAAAACGACATAGTTAAACATATAAATAAAGACTGAAAAACAGAACATGGAGTTAAAAATAGCCAACAAAATATCTTAACGTTATAACCTGTACAGTTTTAGGTCATTCCTCTTTATAAGCTAGTGACACGTGTATCGCACTTCCAACGACAAATCGACAGCAGTACCGTCCTTAGCCGTTCTATTTTCAGGCGATTTGAGTCATATTTCGCGGGCTCTAGAAATACGGGCGTCAACTTTTCATTTTAATGGTGAAGATATCAAGTTCTTGAAGGCGGCACTCATTCAATGGTCTCGAATCTAGAAGGTTCGAATTGCTCGATAAAAATGTACGCTATAAAATCGTATTTGCGATCGGAGAATGTTTATTTAGCGTTCTTTAATAAAAATCCCCTTAGAAAAATAAGGAATGCTTAGAATTTCTGAGACGAGGGAATATTTATAAGCATCGCGTTATTTGAAATATTAGAAAAGGTACTGGTAGATTGCAGCGTATCACAAGGTTGCGGTGTTTTTTAATAAAAAGTTTGTGATATTGACACCATTCTGGCGTTAAAATTTCGAAGTAAACCTAAGTAATGTTTGCGCTTGCCGCTTCCAGCGATGTTCAGGAAATATAACTGGAAGGTGCTCAGATATGACATATTGTTTAGTTGTGGTGGAGAATAGCGAACTTTATAACGGACTACATAACTGGACTATATAACGGTCTAATTACCCGATACTACTAGACCGTTAATTAAATTAGAAATTACGATTGACGATCTGTGTGATGGAATGCTTAGAAAATCATTGCATTATTTGAAAGGTCCTGGATTCGATTCCCACCGAAACAGAAGATGAATTTGAATTCCGCTTCTCGGTCTGGTTGCGTCCAGACACTCATGACTTAGAGATTCCCAGCGTGGGGCTATAAGGGTGATGCATTATTTATTAATAATAAATATTACTAATTAATTTACTTATAACTCCAAACTCATCACAAATTTTTAACTACCTCGTATTTTAAAAAACTTTCTTTTCAGTACGTCCAATTCAAGCTGGAAGAGTTCGCTAAAAGTTTAAGTAATCCTCAGCTAAAGCTGGGGATTACAAGAGCGAGGTGCGCAGATATGGCAGTATTCTGAGCATAGTGCGGTTGGCATGGTCGGAACAGTTTCGATAACTCGAGCCACTTCGGTTATTTCAAACTGTTATTTCAAACTGTTATCGTTACAGACTCACTCGGAATAGAGACAGCGTACAGTATAGATGGAAATGCCTTAAGGGCCGTGTTAATAAATGGAATCAAGACTGAGAACCTACTTGAGTGCACGATTTCATCGTTATTTTTGCACTTGAGTGTATCCTGAGATGCACTCAATTTTTACCATTTTGAGATCTACTTGAGTGATTTTTTTCATAGTTATTTTTGCACTTGAGAAAACTCAATCTTAGGTTGTATTTATGAATACGGGCCTTACTCCCTTACTCTATACGCATTCGTATCGCAAGCTTGTTAAATGTGTAAACGTTGTGTGTTGTATGTGAAGTTGACGTGATTATTTATTATTGGACAAGAAGAAAAATTCCAAATTTACCAATCAGCAGTAACACTTTGCCATATTGCGAAAATCGGCCAATAGAAAGTGCGTGTTATTAGGTCTACAGTGACGTAATATTGGTTCGCTTTGTGGCATATTTGCTTTTAAGGTTAACTCACTTCTCGCAGACTCATGTTCAAATGCCAGTGGTTGTAATATTATTGCTATCTCACGTTGTTATTACTTTCGAGTTAGGTTTGACTTTGGTTGTAAAGTAAGTATTGTTTGAAAAATATTGAAATGATATGCAAATGTTTTAATAAATCGTATGTAAGTACTATATATACACGTGAGAATAGTATATTCTATCCTATAAAGGAATTGTTTTAGTAGATGACCTTAAAATTATACAATGCTTTATTAATTTTATTTGCGTAAATACGAGTAAATCAAATTAAATTCATTAAATTTCTAATATGAGAAGTTTGTTTTTATATGGATGTCTAATAAATATTTATATTCTACTGTTTTGTTTCATAAATTAGGTAATATCATAACTGTAAAGAAAGTATGCGTAAATACTCATATGATATTTCAGTTTAAATCTGAATTCATTATGTAATTTCAAACATGATAATGAACTACACCACCTACTAAAACTATCAGTAACACTACCTCGAATTTACATAGCATACTAGAATAATATTTGCGTGTTCAAACATTGTGGGTAACGACTAAATATAGATTTGGAATCTGTGGATACTAATTGATTAAAATGATAATATTCGAACCTATTGTTTGATGGAACTAATAGCATCTGTTTTAAGGTTGGTTTATGTGTCCATTTATCCATATGTATATCCATTTATCCATCAGTTCATTGTCTACTACTGGACAAAGGCCTCCATTAGATAACGCTGTTTCATACGTTTAACTAGCATGCTAACTCTGCTGACGTCACATAGCATGCTATTAGGCTCCTTCAGAGATTCCGCCATGACCACTATGTTACGACAAACCGAAGTTGTATGAGATATTCGCCATTGATGTTGATGTCGTATCCTTTCCACTTCATTAGATTAAACACGTCTTCCAGCACAACTGTAAACAGTTTCGGAGACAAGCCATTTTGCAATTTGATACAATTTTGATGAAATTCGGTGTGGAAGTAGCTGACATCTTGCTTTAAACATTGGCTAGTTTTTAATCCCCGACGCAAAAACGACGGCGTGTTATAAGTTTGACGTCTCTCTCTCTCTTTGTGTGTGTGTCTGTCTGTCTGTGGCATCGTAGCTCCCAAACGGATGATCCGATTTTAATGAGTTTTATTTTTGTTTGAAAGGTATATTAGTCCAGAGTGTTGTTAGCATGTTCGGCGGAAATCGGTTCAGGACTTCAAGGTCATCAGTTTGTGTGTTAGGTGTGATAGGAATTTTACACGCTCAGTGTACTTGTGGGTATAATATAAAATAACTTGAATAACAGATTACAATACACTGAAAATGTCCGGGGTTTTTAAAAAAAAATATTTGTAGTTATTTTTCGCGTGGCGCATTTAAGATTCTTACGTTATCGATATAACTTCGGAGCCGATGTCGTGTCGTATCGTTCAACTCAGAATTGTCCAACATTCGACCCATTTCAATGCCCTTTGCTAAAGTTTGTATGTAGGTGAGTATCCCGAAGTCGCGTGTTGTACACATCATATAGCGTATTGCGTGAGCCCAGCTGTTATCACACCTCGCGCCCTCTGCTCTATAATTCAGCTGTAATTATGTATGAATTATGTTAACCTCAACCTACTGTTGTGTTTTTTGTGTTATGATATAGGAAACTTCCGGTTTCGTATCTTGTTTAGTGCTTATTATGGGTCTTTATTGCCGAAAAGAGTAATAAAATATGTTAGAAATTTTTTTTTTAATGTGTACAGTTTGGGAAAATATTTTTTTTATCTGACTTTTAAAAGCCATCATAATTTATAAACGTTATTTTAAAGTCGATCACGAGTCAATTTAATCACTTTTCGAAATTTTTAATTTATATTGAACTAATACTGAATTAAGAGGTCAGTAGTAAGACCGCTGACCCCGGTCCGTGGATCATAAGGCTTGCTTTACACGATATTATTTATATTTCTTGCGATTTGTTAGCGAATTAATAGTATTCATACAATGTACATATTTTCCTACATAAACCGTCTCTATATTCGATAGAATTTCGTGTACGGTATACCGGAAAATATTGCCGTCTGAACGTGGCCTAATTCAACGCCGGCCGTATATTGTGTATTATTATGGAATCCGTTACGACTAATAATAGTTATTATTGGGTTTATTATAATAATGTGTATGTTTTTCGGTGAATTACCTACCGTGTTAAATAAGTTTCGTGTTTCTGTAATATTGACATCGTAGGTACCTACTCCACGATGTAAATATAACCTTTGATAACCAAGTTTTAAAACTTGGTTATCAAAGGATTGTTGGCTTAATTATTTAGAATTTGCATACGTAGTTTTTTTGAGTTCTTATTATTTATTAGGGTGTATGTTTAGTTACTTAAATTATGTTCTTAAGATGTTAAGTGAAGCCTACTCTATAACTATAACTATAACACATTAGTGAAAACCAAATTCAAATAAGTTAAGCCAATAATAAAGAAAAAAATTTAAAAAATCATAGACTTCTATTTTATTTCGTGTATAAAGACCTCTAGTAATTGTTTTTGTCAAATATCTTCAATGTACAGACACGGCATATTACAAATTTATTTATAGGTATTCCATAAGTAACATTGAACACAACTTCGAGTTGGGTCTATGTATATTCTTCTGACGTCATTTGTGGCTTTCTTCCTTAATTTCACGAGTCGCGGCCTCCGTCCAGAGCGGCTAGTGGGTAATGTCATTACCGCGGTAGTGGTGCCCTCCGCAAACTACTGACGACGTGAGAGTATTGTGTGTAGCTATAGTGTCTTATTTATACCTATTAGGGGCTCACACTCGCGACTTCTTTGCGCGAGCTTTTGTTTTGGTAATTGGTAATGGACTTGTAGACTTGCTACTAGCTATGATAATGTTATAAATATTTCTGAATATTTCGCACATGGTCATCTGTCACTGGTAATCAGATGACTGATATATTACACTAATACACAGGATAAATTTAAGATTCATGTTCATCATTCAAACATTTGTATTGGGTAGGGTTTGAATCCACGACCTTTTCGTTTTTCAGTTAGAGTCATTACCCACTTAACTAACCGGCCAGTCAGAGTTATATTATATGACAAAAGTGTAGTTCATAAACTTTAAATTTAACATCATCTCATTGGTACTTCTACAAGAGGATTGAGTGAAATGACTGTTTTCTAAATGAGGGAATAGATAAATGAAAGGGTAGTCATATTTAAGAATTTAAAAAATAACTCAGTATTATCTATAGTTTGAAAAAAAAGGGCTTCTATTTTGTGCCATTTAGTAGTCGTAGATTAAACATTGCCTTTAATATGTAATATGTAAAATATATAACAGTATTTTATTTAATTTAATACATAAATAATTTTCCGTTACGTACGAATTATTTATTGACGCTGGCAACAAGTGATTTCTCGCGATTTTCGCAAATACTGTGACGCCTTATTCCAAAGCCGTGATAATATTTGTGTTACAGTTCATGTTTGCGAATAAACGGTATTTTTTTCCTTTCCTTTCATGTGTCGCGATCAAACATTTCAAAGCATTTGTATTGTAGTTGCTTCTAATTTACCTTCCCTTGACATTTATTTTTATTGAGCTTTCAATATGTGTTATGGATATAACACATACGTTCGTATGCCAATATAATAGTTTCGTAACAAGGTCATGCTGTTCAAGTGAAAAATAGTAAAAAAACATCGAAAATAGCTACGAATCTTACAAAATACTACATAAATTGGTACATAAGTAATACATTTGTTATGTCTGTGCACATATCATTTTATAAGATATTTTCAATAATGTATGTGGGCTGCGTTAAAATATAAAATTTTAACCACTACAAAGGTGACAAATATGTAATTAGTTCTCAAAAACTTACACTAAATTATGTACACACAAGAATGTAAGGCAGGAAAATGTTTATTATTAATGGAGGAGACAAAAATAGTTTTTCCCGTTTGACGTCAGTCACATAAGATGTGTGTAATGTGCCTGTTTCCCATGAGACAAGCATAAATCTTTTATAGATGTGGCCTACGTCACCGAATTTGCGTATTACTAAAATTTTACGGATTGTTTGAGTAGCTTTGGTATTCTTTTTATCTTTTGCTTTTTACTTGAATGTAAAAAAAAATGACTATAAGTAGCCTTTTTTTTCTTTTTAGACTATTGTTACTAGTACTTTTTATAGAACCTAATTCCTCTATTTTTCTTCGAAGATTTTATTTTCCCCTGTTTTTTTGAATTTCCATTCGTATTCAAGTGAGACTTATAAACACAGCTAAAAACTACTAACTACCGGTTACCCCAGAAGAAAATTAAACAAATTACTGAAACATCGTTACCTTTTAAATTTATCGCTAAACATTTCTTACTCGCATCGTATGGTAGTTAGTTGGCAACATTTTAAGTTCGTTAGCGCGAACACAAATGAGAATTCACACTTGGAAGTTGCCAGTGCGGAAAATTCCCGCAGAATCGGTACATCGCACGAGAAATGTTCCCCCAGTGTTGCCAGTAATTAGGCTTTTTGCGCGCCTTGTTAAAACTCCACTTTTATTCGTTACGGCTCTCCTTACCATCCAATTATTTACACATCAACACGTGTGAGCTTAATCAACTGCCGGAGTCGGGTAAGCTCGGCTAAGTTCGGCTACAATCGGAGCATAATTTGCTGCATTGTTTTAAAAATGGCCGCTGACTGCAATGGTGTTATTTTATTTATACTTTATTTAAGTTACCGTTAAGATTTCCTCTCATCTTAATACTGTGAATTCAAAACAAAATTTTGTGAAAAATGTCTATCAAAGTGTAAAAATTAACAAAATTTTAAAAAAAGGGCTTAATTTTTTGTTACCAACTTTTTAAAAGTACATTTTTCATGTGTATATTTACGGATCTCCCGCATAAGCTTGTCGTGTACAGTTTGCTTCGGCGACTGTGCCACTAGCAAGCCTTAATAAATTACTGTTGCATTTTCTCGCACTGAAAAATTACGTATAATTTGTACAACTTTAAAGTAAATGTTCCCGATTGTTTTTGTTTGTATGTTTGTGTAGATTAACTTCTATTTTATTTTCATGTCCGAAATTGTTTTCAATATTATTTAACGAGGTGTAAGTAGTGGATCATAGTAGGCTTTTACATAGCTAACTAGCTACATAATATGATCGTATAACGGGTCTCTTTAAAAAAAAAACAAATAATTGGCAACTGATAATGATGTAATACTCGAATACCTAAATAAAAAATGTTATTATAATATTCTATATAGTGCAAATATAATATG
>DWBH01000327.1:0-13258 GCA_018230765.1 Ernsta delagoae
TTGTTTAAGATAACTAAGTGGCTCTTAATTTTATATAGAAGTCTACTATGACCTTAATGTGTCGGTCATTGGTGCCATTACGCTAGTTTGGATTTTTTTCTAAATAATCTGTCAGCTGTCTTTCTGGTTGAATTTATACTTAACCTAACGTCTACTTAAAACGAATTAGTGTTTGATTCATCATAATCATAAGATTAATGGTAACTAGTTAATATTAACTACAGTAAAAACCCAAAATAAAAAGAAGTCTTAAAAAGTAATTTATTATTTTATATCTGAAGGTTTTTATTTTATCACCAATTATAATCTTAATTAACCCTCGTAACGCTGTTGCTTGTGCCAAATGGGCCTGTGCTATAAACGAAGTTTATATGTAGGTACATATTTTTTGATATTTACTATTCTGCTAAATTCTAAGGAAAAGTTTCATTCTAAGGAAAAAATGAAAAATTCAAACAATTATGATTATGACTATCAATTTCATATTTATTAGGTATATTTCATTCATAATATTAACTATCTTATAAGGTACCTACAGCACGACTATTACAAAATAAATAGCTAACGACAAATTGTCTGAACTACAATTCAACGGTTATAATTACAGTCCTATTCTAAAAGAAAATTATTAAACTGTAATTGCTATTAATTACAACAATTGAATTATTACAATATTTCAATATAAAAGACGAACAAAACAAAATTTCAAAGAATCTTCCAACTTTTGATAAAACACAGCGCACGTGTTCAACTGAAAGTAAAATGAAACAATTCGTTAATTTCGACAAGTTGGTTTATGTCGCCTTGCTTTGTTCTGTGTTTTGTATTGATTTAAGTACTCAGGAAAAGGTAAAGAAATACTTTCATCTATTTTTCTGCTTTATAATACACAATAATTTTGTGTAAATATTTATAGTAAAACGTGTGTCGACAAGGAGTGTAGTTGGCCCTCCAGTCAGGTGGACTGAGAACTCGAGGAAGGCAGCGGGAAATCGCTGTATTCACAGGACCCAGGACCAAACGTAGTGGCGTACTGTAAAGATGCCTTTGTCCACCTATGGATGTCAAAAGGCTGATGGATGGGTTTAATTTGTAGTAAAATTTGTACAGTAGCGTAGACTTTGGTCTCTCCCACGACCACAAAAGACCTGCAGTGTATTTCACCGCGCTTCTGATCTAATGCGATCCAATGCTGTTTATAAAATTAACTAACAAAGCTGTAAATATTACAATTAAAATAAATTTTAATTTCCAGATCTTGCAACTTAGAAAAGCAACGTTCAACCTATTACAGCAAGAAGCGCCAACTTGTTCCAAGGAATATGGAGTTCCAGCTGATACTTTGACACGTATCGTGGATTGGAATCTTCCCAACGACAAAGCGATAAAAAAATTTTTATTCTGCCTCATATACAACACTGGATATGTAGATAACGACGGTCATTTATTGATAGAAAAATATGCCAATATTAAAGTTCTAGGAGGAGACCAAGACGAATATAAGAAATATTTGGCAGAATGCAACAAAATTACACTGGCTGACAAGTTTGATACTGTTTTCGCTATGGGTGATTGTTTGAAAAAGAATTATACATTCAAGATAGAGGACTAGAATAAATAAATTTTTGAAAACTCTGTCTACGAAAAGAAAACAAAATATCATCTTCGCCTGATTTCTTGATGTAATAAAGCTAAAACCCAAAATAAAAATAAAGTCTATAAAAAGAGCTTATGATTTTTATTTCATTGGTTAAGCAATTATAATTATTCTTATTTAACCTTGCTGTCGCTGTTATTTACACCAATGGGGCCAGTGCTATGAAAGAAGTTATCACTATACATATGCCTGGATCTGGATGGAATCTTGGGGAAATCTAAGATTAGACTAGACTAATTTCACAGGCACATGAACTGTTTATCATAAAGAATGTTAACATACTCGTAATATTATGTACATTTTTGCCTCCAGTAGTCAACAGAACTCCACAAATGGTGGTTGAAATCAAACAGTATTTGAAAATTACACTTTAGAGTAGGTTTCATGTTGTCGTCAGTTGTGATCTAATTTGGCTGATGCAAAACATACTGAAAATAAGAAAAAAACGTCATATTAGTGTTCAGGTAATTTAATGTTAAATTTAGTTTCATATATGATGATGTAAGTAATGTTAGTATAGTTTTCTTTTTAGTGCAATTTATGAAATATGTGAGTGGGTTTTTATTATTATGCTTAAATTAAACAATATTTTTGTGCCAAAATGCATGATCTAGCTGTACCTTCCTGGCCCTTCTATTATTATTTCATTGAAGTATTTCTTTTAATTATGGTTTCGTACCATGACTTTTCCACAATATTTCTTTTTTTTGCGTGGTTTACTAGATAAGTTTTGAGACAAAAAAAAACTATAGAAGATAGTTATGATTTTCATTCTACATTTTTTCCAAATACTCCCCTTTATTCTCTATGCAAAGTTCTAAAACACTTTGCCAGCTATGATATGTACCAAATTGTGACTCCGTATGCGACCACGGTCGCTTCGTCAGACACAAAAGATTACTTTTTAGTTTTTCCTTGATTTCTTTAATTTTCTTGATCTTATTCATAAATCCACGTTTCCTTGTCTAAGGTGATTTTCAAAAGGCGCCTAAACTCGTTCAAATCGTAGACGCATTTTGCGACTCCAATCCACACGGGCCTGTTTCCAGTGCTATAAAGCAAACGCGGGATTGACCAACAACAAAGCTTCGACACTACAAGATGCTGAGGCAGTATAATGTTAACTACCACCGAATTAATTCCAAAAACCATCTCTTTGACCCAACAATTCGTTCGTAGGTTTTCTCGCACCATCATTTCAGTCTTCAAGACGTTTTCTCCTGCAACTACCTTTTGTTGGCAACCATTTCATCTTTGAGGTATGTTTTACTCCTTCTAAATTCACTAAACTAAACTGCTGCTTGCTTAGTTAAAGCACATCATAGCACGCTAAAATAAATCACGCACGCTAAAATAAATAAAGCACGTTAAAATAAATCATATCACGCTTTTGATAGCGGTTAAAGTCCATTGTTGCAAAGAAAAAACACGGAGACCGTCAGAGTATTAGAACATCATTTGTTTTTGAATCAGCAATCTGACTACATGCGATTTTTTTTCAAATAAATCATTTTTTTTATAAATTAGGAAACTTTCAAAACTAGTCAAGAGACCGTCCTACATTGTAATTTAATAAGGTCAACACAACTATCATAACATAAATGGGCTAACCACAAATTATCCGAATTGCGATTCAATGGCTATAGTCACAGTCAATTAAAATTTATTACCAAAAAAAAATAATTGCTGTTAATTACAACAACTGAATTATTGCAAAATTTTAATATAAAAGGCGAAAGAAAAAAAATCTAAGCATCTTCCAACTTTTAATGAATACACAGCGCACGTGTTCAACTGAAAGTAAAATGAAACAATTCATTAATTTCGAAAAGTTGGTTTATGTCACCTTGCTTTGTTTTGTGTTTTGTGTTGATTTCAGTACTCAGGAAAAGGTAAAAACTGTATTATTTTATGGTTTTTTATTTTTCATGCACATAACCTATTAAGTATTCCAGTAAGACAAGGAGTACAGCTCACCCTCCAATCAGGTGGACTGTGGACTTGTGGAAGAGAGCGGGAAACCGCTGGAATTACAGGACACAGCACCAAGAGGGAGTAGCGCCATCTAAGGATGCCTCTATCCAACAGTGGACGACGAAAGTGAATGATGAATGGATATGTTGAACTTTACGTGTACCTTAAAAGGCCTCTAGCATATTACACTGCTGCAGCGGCAGGTGCTGCTGCTGTAATAAAAGCCGTAAATTTAGCAATTAAAATAAGTTTTAATTTCCAGATCTTGCAAGTAAGAAAGGCAGCGTTCAACCTGTTACAGCAACAAGCGACAACTTGTTCCAAAGAACATGACGTTCCAGCTGATATTTTGACACGTCTGATGGATTGGAATGTTCCCAACGATAAAGTGATAAAGAAATTTTTATATTGCCTCGTACGTAACACTGGATTTGTAGATACCGACGGACATTTCGTGATAGAAAAATTCTCCAACGTTAAAGTTCTAGGTGGAGACCAAGAAGAACTTAAAAGCCTATTGGCAGAATGCAACAAAATAACATTGGCTGATGAATTTGATACTGTTTTTGCGATGGGCGAGTGTATGAAAAAGAGTTATAATTTCCAGGCAGAGGACTAGATGTAACGTTTTTTTTAAATCCCAGGGTTTCTACAGGCACAGCTACACTACAATATCTTTCTCTGATTTGAACCCAGTCAAACGTAGTAGTAAATTTTAGTAAGCAATGGGTAGGATTTTTAGATTCAAAATTAACTGCCGGTTTTTTCATCAGCTGAACTTTGTACTTTATTTATTCACGTCAAATTCTACCCACTCACTGCACCAGTACAATTAGATAACCGCCCACCCACCTACGGTAGGGTAATTTTGTTAAAAAAATATAATTGTGATTTGTTAATGGCTACTTAAGTTATTAAATTATCGGCGTAGTAAAGCAAAACACTCAAATAAAAATATGTACAAAAAGACCTTACGATTTTCATTTTATTTATTTAGCAATTATAATCTCCTTAACCCTGCTGACGCTATTATTTGAACCAGTTAGACCAGTGCTATGAACGAAGTTGTAACAATATTCGGTTTGGATCTGACTAATTTAGAACAACTCTCAAGTTTTGTAGGAACATATTCTATTTTTCATAAACTTTATTCAGATATAATTATCTTTGCTAATGATGAATGGTACCACTATATAACGGGTAACTATACAATGGGTATTTGAAATTAAATAATAATACAAAATAATACTTTAGAGCATAATGATTCGGCAGTCGTGATCTATTCAGTACCTACCTACTGAAAATTAAGAAAAAAAGCTGTTATTTGGTATTAAGGTTATTACATTTTAGCCATAGATTCTTAGATCTTTCCTTTTAGTAGTTGCAATTTATCAAATAGGTAAGTAAATCAGTTATATTTTTTGCTTTACCCGTACTGTTTCTTCGAAGTATTGCTTCAAATTTGGGTTTCTTTACCAAGAAATACTATTTGTTTTTCCTAGAAAACATAAAAATGAATGTCGCTATCAATCTTGCATTATTATACTATACTATTTTTCATAATTATTATTTCATTCCTTTATTTTCCTTTGGTTACCTACAGCATGACTATCATAAAATTAATAACTAACCACAAATTGTCCGAACTGCAATGCAACGGTAATTACTTATTATATTCACAGACCTATTCCAGAAATAATTAAAATTTATCGCAAAAAACTGTAATTACAACAATTGAATTATTACAATATTTCAATATAAAAGACGAACAAAACAAAATTTCAAAGCATCTTCCAACTTTTAATGAATACACAGCGCACGTGTTCAACTGAAAGTAAAATGAAACAACTCATTAATTTCGACAAGTTGGTTTATGTCACCTTGCTTTGTTCTGTGTTTTGTATTGATTTCAGTACTCAGGAAAAGGTAAAGAAATTCTTTCAACTTTGGTTTTATCTTTCTTCTTTATATATAACAATTTTGTGTAAGTATTTACTGGAAAACGTGTATTGACAAGAAGTATAGTTCGCCTTCCAATCCGATTGTGGATTCACAGGACCCAGGACCGGGCGGAGTGGTTCCATCTAAAGAGGAATTTGTCCAAATGTGGACTTCAAAAGGCTGATGGGTTTTATGTGTGGTAGAATTTGTACAGTATCGTAGTAGCTCGTAGTTCAGTCGCTCCCCACGACCTAAGGCCTGCAGCAAACTTCGCTACTTCTCCAATGCAGGTTGTTTAGAAAATTAACTAGTAAAGCCTTTAAAATTACAATGAAAATAAGTTTTAATTTCCAGGTCTTGGAAGTTAGAAAGGCGACGTTTAACCTGTTACAGCAAGAAGCAACAACTTGTTCCAAGGAACATGGAGTTCCAGCTGATACTTTGACACGTATCGTGGATTGGAATGTTCCCAACGACAAAGCGATAAAGAAATTTTTATTTTGCCTCGTACACAACACGGGATATGTAGATAACGACGGTCATTTTTTGGTAGAAAAATATTCCAATATTAAAGTTATAGGTGGAGACCAAGACGAACTTAAGAAAAATCTGGCAGAATGCAACAAAATTACACTGGCTGACAAGTTTGATACTGTTTTCGCTATGGGCGATTGTTTGAAAAAGAATTATACATTCAAGATAGAGGACTAGAATAAATAAATTTTTGAAAACTCTGTCTACGAAAAGAAAACAAAATATCATCTTCGCCTGATTTCTTGATGTAATAAAGCTAAAACCCAAAATAAAAATAAAGTCTATAAAAAGAGCTTATGATTTTTATTTCATTGGTTAAGCAATTATAATTATTCTTATTTAACCTTGCTGTCGCTGTTATTTACACCAATGGGGCCAGTGCTATGAAAGAAGTTATCACTATACATATGCCTGGATCTGGATGGAATCTTGGGGAAATCTAAGATTAGACTAGACTAATTTCACAGGCACATGAACTGTTTATCATAAAGAATGTTAACATACTCGTAATATTATGTACATTTTTGCCTCCAGTAGTCAACAGAACTCCACAAATGGTGGTTGAAATCAAACAGTATTTGAAAATTACACTTTAGAGTAGGTTTCATGTTGTCGTCAGTTGTGATCTAATTTGGCTGATGCAAAACATACTGAAAATAAGAAAAAAACGTCATATTAGTGTTCAGGTAATTTAATGTTAAATTTAGTTTCATATATGATGATGTAAGTAATGTTAGTATAGTTTTCTTTTTAGTGCAATTTATGAAATATGTGAGTGGGTTTTTATTATTATGCTTAAATTAAACAATATTTTTGTGCCAAAATGCATGATCTAGCTGTACCTTCCTGGCCCTTCTATTATTATTTCATTGAAGTATTTCTTTTAATTATGGTTTCGTACCATGACTTTTCCACAATATTTCTTTTTTTTGCGTGGTTTACTAGATAAGTTTTGAGACAAAAAAAAACTATAGAAGATAGTTATGATTTTCATTCTACATTTTTTCCAAATACTCCCCTTTATTCTCTATGCAAAGTTCTAAAACACTTTGCCAGCTATGATATGTACCAAATTGTGACTCCGTATGCGACCACGGTCGCTTCGTCAGACACAAAAGATTACTTTTTAGTTTTTCCTTGATTTCTTTAATTTTCTTGATCTTATTCATAAATCCACGTTTCCTTGTCTAAGGTGATTTTCAAAAGGCGCCTAAACTCGTTCAAATCGTAGACGCATTTTGCGACTCCAATCCACACGGGCCTGTTTCCAGTGCTATAAAGCAAACGCGGGATTGACCAACAACAAAGCTTCGACACTACAAGATGCTGAGGCAGTATAATGTTAACTACCACCGAATTAATTCCAAAAACCATCTCTTTGACCCAACAATTCGTTCGTAGGTTTTCTCGCACCATCATTTCAGTCTTCAAGACGTTTTCTCCTGCAACTACCTTTTGTTGGCAACCATTTCATCTTTGAGGTATGTTTTACTCCTTCTAAATTCACTAAACTAAACTGCTGCTTGCTTAGTTAAAGCACATCATAGCACGCTAAAATAAATCACGCACGCTAAAATAAATAAAGCACGTTAAAATAAATCATATCACGCTTTTGATAGCGGTTAAAGTCCATTGTTGCAAAGAAAAAACACGGAGACCGTCAGAGTATTAGAACATCATTTGTTTTTGAATCAGCAATCTGACTACATGCGATTTTTTTTCAAATAAATCATTTTTTTTATAAATTAGGAAACTTTCAAAACTAGTCAAGAGACCGTCCTACATTGTAATTTAATAAGGTCAACACAACTATCATAACATAAATGGGCTAACCACAAATTATCCGAATTGCGATTCAATGGCTATAGTCACAGTCAATTAAAATTTATTACCAAAAAAAAATAATTGCTGTTAATTACAACAACTGAATTATTGCAAAATTTTAATATAAAAGGCGAAAGAAAAAAAATCTAAGCATCTTCCAACTTTTAATGAATACACAGCGCACGTGTTCAACTGAAAGTAAAATGAAACAATTCATTAATTTCGAAAAGTTGGTTTATGTCACCTTGCTTTGTTTTGTGTTTTGTGTTGATTTCAGTACTCAGGAAAAGGTAAAAACTGTATTATTTTATGGTTTTTTATTTTTCATGCACATAACCTATTAAGTATTCCAGTAAGACAAGGAGTACAGCTCACCCTCCAATCAGGTGGACTGTGGACTTGTGGAAGAGAGCGGGAAACCGCTGGAATTACAGGACACAGCACCAAGAGGGAGTAGCGCCATCTAAGGATGCCTCTATCCAACAGTGGACGACGAAAGTGAATGATGAATGGATATGTTGAACTTTACGTGTACCTTAAAAGGCCTCTAGCATATTACACTGCTGCAGCGGCAGGTGCTGCTGCTGTAATAAAAGCCGTAAATTTAGCAATTAAAATAAGTTTTAATTTCCAGATCTTGCAAGTAAGAAAGGCAGCGTTCAACCTGTTACAGCAACAAGCGACAACTTGTTCCAAAGAACATGACGTTCCAGCTGATATTTTGACACGTCTGATGGATTGGAATGTTCCCAACGATAAAGTGATAAAGAAATTTTTATATTGCCTCGTACGTAACACTGGATTTGTAGATACCGACGGACATTTCGTGATAGAAAAATTCTCCAACGTTAAAGTTCTAGGTGGAGACCAAGAAGAACTTAAAAGCCTATTGGCAGAATGCAACAAAATAACATTGGCTGATGAATTTGATACTGTTTTTGCGATGGGCGAGTGTATGAAAAAGAGTTATAATTTCCAGGCAGAGGACTAGATGTAACGTTTTTTTTAAATCCCAGGGTTTCTACAGGCACAGCTACACTACAATATCTTTCTCTGATTTGAACCCAGTCAAACGTAGTAGTAAATTTTAGTAAGCAATGGGTAGGATTTTTAGATTCAAAATTAACTGCCGGTTTTTTCATCAGCTGAACTTTGTACTTTATTTATTCACGTCAAATTCTACCCACTCACTGCACCAGTACAATTAGATAACCGCCCACCCACCTACGGTAGGGTAATTTTGTTAAAAAAATATAATTGTGATTTGTTAATGGCTACTTAAGTTATTAAATTATCGGCGTAGTAAAGCAAAACACTCAAATAAAAATATGTACAAAAAGACCTTACGATTTTCATTTTATTTATTTAGCAATTATAATCTCCTTAACCCTGCTGACGCTATTATTTGAACCAGTTAGACCAGTGCTATGAACGAAGTTGTAACAATATTCGGTTTGGATCTGACTAATTTAGAACAACTCTCAAGTTTTGTAGGAACATATTCTATTTTTCATAAACTTTATTCAGATATAATTATCTTTGCTAATGATGAATGGTACCACTATATAACGGGTAACTATACAATGGGTATTTGAAATTAAATAATAATACAAAATAATACTTTAGAGCATAATGATTCGGCAGTCGTGATCTATTCAGTACCTACCTACTGAAAATTAAGAAAAAAAGCTGTTATTTGGTATTAAGGTTATTACATTTTAGCCATAGATTCTTAGATCTTTCCTTTTAGTAGTTGCAATTTATCAAATAGGTAAGTAAATCAGTTATATTTTTTGCTTTACCCGTACTGTTTCTTCGAAGTATTGCTTCAAATTTGGGTTTCTTTACCAAGAAATACTATTTGTTTTTCCTAGAAAACATAAAAATGAATGTCGCTATCAATCTTGCATTATTATACTATACTATTTTTCATAATTATTATTTCATTCCTTTATTTTCCTTTGGTTACCTACAGCATGACTATCATAAAATTAATAACTAACCACAAATTGTCCGAACTGCAATGCAACGGTAATTACTTATTATATTCACAGACCTATTCCAGAAATAATTAAAATTTATCGCAAAAAACTGTAATTACAACAATTGAATTATTACAATATTTCAATATAAAAGACGAACAAAACAAAATTTCAAAGCATCTTCCAACTTTTAATGAATACACAGCGCACGTGTTCAACTGAAAGTAAAATGAAACAACTCATTAATTTCGACAAGTTGGTTTATGTCACCTTGCTTTGTTCTGTGTTTTGTATTGATTTCAGTACTCAGGAAAAGGTAAAGAAATTTTTTCATCTCGTGTATTTATATAACATATAACATATATGTGATAACACATATGTGATTTGTAAAGTATTTCGTGCATTCGTTATAAAAAAATTTTCGACAAGGAGTATTAGTTCGCCCTGTTAATCAGTTGGACTGAGGGTCTGAGGAATCCAGCAGTTTTCCGCTGTTTTCCTCAGGTCTTCAGTTCCGTTTAACGTCCCGTGTGTTGTGGTTATAAAACGGACCACCATGCGAAGGTTCTGGGTTCGATTTCCGGCGGGGCAGAAATTTTAAATGAATAAATTTTGCTGTTCTCGGTCTGGGTGTCTGTGCAAATGTTTTTGTATGTGTCCATGGCACGCACGACACAGGGAATCCTAGTGTAGGGCTATAAGGGTAAAGCGTTGAACTGCTATTCACAGGATCGAGGACTGGAAGGGGGTGGCCTTTTTCCACCAGTCGAAAGGCTGGTTTTGGGTTTTAAGTGAGATAGAATTTGTGTAAATATAACGTCGTACTTTGTACAGCATACTTCACCTCGCTTTTGCTCCTATGCGGGTTGTTTGGAAAATTAAATAGTGAAGCCGAAAAAATTGCAATTAAAATAAGTTTTGATTTCCAGATCTTGCAAGTAAGAAAGGCAGCGTTCAACTTATTACAGCAACAAGCGACAACTTGTTCCAAGGAACATGAAGTTCCAGCTGATACTTTGACACGTCTCATGGATTGGAATGTTCCCAACGACAAAGTGATAAAGAAATTTTTGTTTTGCCTCGTAAGTAACACTGGATATGTAGATGACGATGGTCATGTTATAATAGAAAGACTATCCAATGTCAAAGTTGTGGGCGGAGACCAAGAGGAACTTAAGAATATTTTGAAAGAATGCAACAAAATCACATTGGCTGACAAGTTTGAAACTGCTTTCGCGATGGGCGATTGTATGCACAAAAGTTATAATTTCCAGGCTGAGGAATAGAATTAATGAATTTTTGACATTTTAGACCGTAAAACGTGTAACGGAATTATAGATTTACGGTATTTTTAGCTTAATGTTTCACCTTCGTATTAACCCAAATTGTTATGTTTAAGTTTTTATATTAGTAAACTAACACTTTTTATGAGTTACAGTGCACTAAGGACAATAATATTCTAGCAATGTTGATATATGAAAAATTAAATAATATTATTAATTTCAATAAAATTTACAAAAATTAGTACCTTCTTTTAATTCCTTACCTACCTACCAATGCTCATCAGAGGAAAATAAGAAAACAGTAATATACCTGCTTAAATGACCCCTCCGTTAATAATGAAGTATTATATCAATACCCCTTTGTCATATCAATAACAAAATATTAACTATTCATGTACAATTAATTTACTTCAGTATACTAATATGCTTAAAAAAACGCTGTCATTAGTCACGCTTGCGTGCAAGTGATTTTTATAATATTTTTAACGATAAACAAATTATAATTATGATCAATTACGAAAATAACACATTCTAAAACTATAAATTTAAAAATATATTATTATCTTAGTTAATCATAGTTACTTCTAAATTTATTATTATTTTCAATGTCAATGTGTTTTTGTGTGGACTCCCTAGCTTTTTTTTACCTTATAGCATGGGCCAGTAGTCTATTATTACAATTTATTAGTTACTTTGTAAATTAATTCTTGTCTGGATTTCTTTCGTTAGTGCCTAATCATTACTGTTTTTGCAAAAAAAGTTTCTGCACAGTCGCTTCGAAGCACACCTCCAGTTTCAAACTTCGTTGAATTCTCGTAGTTTCGTTCACACGATATATGACCTTAATGGTTTTTCTTAAAGTTGAAAATTCATAGCACTAATCCTTCTCAGCATTGCTTTGTGAGACCGCACAATATTATGTGCACACGTTTAAACTTTGATTTTATTTCGCATCGCAAAGAATTCCGCATTGCGGCTAAGCACACGATCGGCTTTGTTGCTGACGGTGCTCGGTTTGTGGTGGCCATGGTCACGCTCAATTCTAGAAATTGCTGGAAAAAGAATGTCTTCAGAAGTGTTCATTTAAACTTTTTTATCAATTATACTTCACATGGCACTTTTAAACGGGTGTTCTCTATGTAAACCATGGTCTGCGTGGACATCCCAAGCCCAACCTCGCTTGCAAATCTTATATCGTCACGGAACTTTAAGAAGAGCACAATGATAATTATGACTTGAACGAAAGTCATGAAAGCGCCGGTTACTCAATACTAAGTCACTTAATAACATAACTTTAGTCACTTAAATCGAGTATAAATAAATAGCTAATACATACCTACATCAGTACAATACTAATCTAATCTGTGTCAAAATTACTATGCGTTCCGTCAAGGCTCGTAAAAAAATTGAGTTTCACAATTTCACTAAACCTCCCAAGGCGGTTAAAATTCCATTAACCGTGAAAAGTTCCAAACCGAATTTTAAATAAGGAAGCCGGTTCCGAGAAACTCCAACCGTAGTGTTCCGCTTTTATTCTGGCTTAGAATCTTACTTCGCTGTCGGATAGCTGGCTATACCATATCTATGCTGGCTATATCGTTTTCTGGGTCCTAGTGTAAAAAAATATTGGTAAAATTGAGGATTTAAAAAATATATCAGCGCTAAATTATACGTTCTCAATTTTTTCATTGATAAAACGCCCCATTTCCGCTTCGAACTTCGTTTTCGTTTGGACTTCGTTTGAGAACAAAACACTTATTTGCTTGCTCTAGTCACTAGTTTAGTTCATTCTTTATCCAGTTTTAATTATGTTTCTGTATAATAATTGTGTGATTATATCTATCACCATTAGGTGATACCATACATACGTGTGATAGGTACGTGTGATGTCGATATAACTACTAAAGTTAGCTTGAGGTTGAATGTATTGCAATAATATATATATATATAGCCAGTAATAATATATAGCCAGTCAATATAATTTGACTGGCCGGTTGGTCGAGTGGTTAGCGAACCTAACTGCAAAACCAAGCGGTCGTGGGTTCGATCCCCACCCAGGACAA
>DWBH01000328.1:0-13234 GCA_018230765.1 Ernsta delagoae
TACTTAAAACCTTACATTAACCGTCTTTTTATTCTCCTCATAATACATAGGCTCGCTGATAGTGCAGACGGTATTTGTACGGGTGATTGCTAATATTTCATACGTAGCTACCTACTTCAGTGCTTTGGAAGGCACGTTAAAGGCATTGATACCATAGCCCATATATCCACCCATATGCGTTAAGATGCACTGAAGATAAAATGAAATTAATATGATATGATATTACAGGCAGTAAACCTTTAAGTTTTTGGAAAATATATTGAGAAAAGTGTATTTTGATGTTTTAAGTTTGCATAATTTTGTATTTTTTAATTACTATAGAAATAAACTAATTATTTGTATTTACGTTTTAGCCGCCATTAGAATGCGGGGGAAACGGACGTGCACCTTTGTATTGCGAGCCGCAAATGTGGCCTCATTATCAGGTAACATATTAATTTATTGAGTTCTCTACCGCTGTCTTAAAACGTACATTTTGTACCATAAACACACAATTTATTAGTTTCTTCCTTTTACTTTGAAAAACTGTAATTATAATGTAATATAATATACTATAATAATACATATATGAAGTAACGTGTTATGATAAATTGTATAATCTTATTCTTAACTGCTTATTATTATCATAGCCATTATTGACAAATGCAGTCGTAAAACCTATTCGATAGTTCTTTGGGCGGTTTGAGAATATCTGGGAATGGGGAGAACCTGAGCCCAGTAGTGGGACGTAAAAAAGAGTTATGAATCATAAGTTTGGCTACAGAGTTTTTTCTCCAGGGATATAAAAAAATAGGTAATTAGGTTACCTATCCCGTGCGAAAAATTAAAGTTTTATAGCCCTTAATCACTAACATACGAAAGTTTTTACTCTGTTCCTCAGATGGGTGGTCTCAGCAGTGGCGGGTGGAGTAGTGGCAGCCCTGTCAATGGATCGTGGGCATCTAGGGCGTCTTGTGCGAGAGAGCCAATGCGTTATAATCATGACTGCCGGCTGATGAAGGTATCTTTAAATTTATTTATTTGGCTCTTTCAACGCGCAATAGCCTCTGTATTTCTTCATGGTTAAAATGCGATTTTCTTCACTTATGTGCTTACGAATACGCTCATACTTTCTTTGAATACGTTTTGCTACAGGGAAATAGTACTATACGTACCTTAGTATTAGGTTATTAGCTCTTGTTATTAGCTTGAGCTGGTTATTAGCTTGATTATTATGTTTCATTGTGTAATTGTAAAACTTCAGGGACCCGTACCGAATCTTCAAGGTCAAGCATGCACGCAGGATGCCAGAGCAACGCCATTCCCTGTTTTCGATGACGCATCATATAGCACTGAAAGTGGTGGGAAACATTCAAACTTAAATGATTATCCTACAAGAAATATGACGTCTTCAGAGACGACTAACGTGCAATCGATGCGCGAAAGCTATTACGAGCATGGAAGCAGCAGGGAACCACGGCCTTGTCCACCGGAGGAGAAGCGACCACCGGTTGTACCATTACCTGCATTCCAGCAAGCATTCGGTTCCACCGAGATCGGCAAGTTTGCAGAAGCATTCAGCCGTGCCGAGGCTGTTCATGACGCTGAAGATAGTTCTAACGGTAACTTCCTTTACGATTCATACCAAGACTGGGACGGACCCCCAGAGCCGCAATGGTCCACGCAACCCGTTTCGCGGGAGATTAAGTGCGAGGACAACAGCTATTGATGCTGTAAGCGCTATAGTCGTAATTAGAGGCAATGTGTCTCTTAGCTAATTTAGAAAATATTTAGTTTCACCACCACGTTGCCAAAAATGAGTAGCATGATATCGATGGTAACTCGCGATATCATAGAACTAGAATGTGATACCAAATTTTTTATCGTGTTCGTAAATAAAACGGCTGGAGATTATAGTGGTGTGACTTTAATTCGTATACATGTTATATAATATATGTAGTAGAATATTAGTTAGTTTATTCCCTTTAACTAGTTTTAGATAAACCTTGAAAAGACAAAAATATAGTTGTTGATGATGTGGGTACGTGAGATTGTTAGGTAGGTACTGCAAAGATTAAATAACAAAGATTAAATGTGCCTTTATATCGGAGAACCCGGCCGCAACTCGCGCGGCGTCGACCGCCCCGCTCCTCTCCACCACCGGTATATCATGTTATTACAATAGAAATTATAGGGACCAAAGTTTAGACAAATATACATAACCCTGACGCGTACACAACTGCGCAACATGCTCAACGAAAACTATAAAAGACGCTACGTTAAAGGGTTACAAAATTTAAAAAATCCGTAGGCAAATATTAAAATATCTAACAGATAAGGGCTCTGTAATTACCTTCTATTGCACTTATGATATTTTATAAGGAAAAATTAGCGAATTGGAAATTATGAGAATTTTGGCGTAATAAGATTAGAAAGTTAAAATAATTATATATTATAAGTTAAATACTATAAAATTAGTATTACGATTATATTAATCGTTATTGGAGGAAAACGAATTTCGGTGGTTAACATGCATATTACCTATAAAACCCTTCATTCAAATAATACAATATAGGTATACATATTTAACTGTACCTACCCAAATACTTGACTAAATTGTGGTTGACTAATTGATAAATATATTTAAGCATCAGTTTAAACTTGTTCTATGTGTCTCAAAAAAAATCTGCTACTTATTATTAATTGGAAATAAAAATTGTTCTTAATTTTTTGATTTCTTCTCTAACGTATCAGAGATAAAACATTTATGTACCTTTTAAAATACTGTGAGACTAAACTTGACTTTACGTTTCTGAAATGATTATTTTAATTTATTACCTATTATTATTATTTATTATGCTAAATTCGAATTTTACCTCCAGCTAAGTGTAGGTACCAACTAACAAATTATTTGCGAAGCAAAATTAGTTAAATAAACTATTTGCTTCGCTCTTGTATATGTCTTGATAGATTGGGGCATTGAAGACGCCGCGCGAAATTTTATGATAATCTTTGACATTATCAAGAGAAAATAGTCATCTAATTATATATACTTAGGTAGTAAATTTTCATAAATATAATGAGATTACTTATGAATAAAATGGCTTGTTAAATAAGTAAGGGGTCCAATAACATTAATGAACTTTTCGCCGATACTGAACTCGAAACTGATGAGTAGGAACTTCCATGCTCTAATAGGAGAATGATTTAAATACTATTTACGCTTGTATTTCACAATCCTTAAAGATTTGTGGGTACCGCAACTCTTTACAACATAGAGATTGGACCTGTGTAGGCTTCAAAAGCCGTGATCCCAAAAAAGCTTCCTTTTTCTTTATTTTGTAAAACTTACCTACTTTCAATGTTATAATATAATTGCTATAATTATATTCGCAATCAAAATAAAACTTATGACTATTGTCATGGTTTGGCCTTACAACTAACGTTTATTGCCAAACAGACGTGCTTCTCGTAGTTAAAAGGTACATACCTAGGTAGTCGTTTAATTCAGCGCATTTAATACTTTATACTATCATAAAATTGTACGAATATTTCCCAAGTGTTTTGTTAGAATAAGGGAATGTTTTATTAACAAAGTGTGAATTATAACAAAAACTTCCAGACGTCTTCATTTTTATATAAAGATGTATGATTAACATCCGAGATTAGAATTTTTATCTTCTTTCGATAAAGCAGTTAAATATTGGAGTGCCTTATGTAATTTAAATGATAGAAGAGTGAATTTTATTCTAGTATAATTTGATGGAACACCATGTAGATAATAGAATAATAAAAATAAATCTTTTTCAAACCATTAATTTGTAGATGACATTAAAAAGTAGGTACTTACCTAAAATTGTTTAATATCGACATAATATATGATCTTGCATATTAACTGATGTTATAGAATACTTATAGTTATGGTGTGCGATAAAGATTAATCATCTTAATAAGTAATTATTAAATAAAATTGACGCGCGTGAGCATTATTTATTACAAATTAAAGAAACAGAGTGCTAGGTATACTACAGTTAAGTTTCTTTTTAATTTTATATTTTTCTTATATGTAGGTACGGTTTTTTATTCAGTAACATTGATAAAATCTTTTAGTTGACGATTTTTAACGGTTAGTATGATAAGATTTTATTAGATTATAGTCAAAATTGAAGTTTAGTCAAGTCTTAACACTTTGATCTAAAGTATGATTGAATTGCAAATTTTAAAAGTTTTGTTACTTCATCTTTCTTATAAGTATGGATTCAATTCAATAATCAATAATTCAAAATTCAATCATACAAACTACTAGCGGATGCGTTATTAGTTGGGTTTATATATAAATAACAAAGTTTTAACTGCCTTTATGAAGCAGAGAATTTTATTATTTGCAAGATTGATATAATTATTTGAGCCTTTTGATAATGACTTTCTTTTAGCTGTGTTCGGTTTTTATTCTAAAGAAGTGTAGTCTGTGCCACATAATGTATATACAATATACATCTCCCTAGATAGTCCTATTGTTATTAATTTAAGTCCTAGGATTTATTATTTATACTGTAGTGAGATGTACAGAGCGTAATTTAAAATGTAATACCTAAGTGTTTCACATAATTATGATAGAGCTTCCCGTTTTGACTATCCTACAATTTTGTCTACCATCAGTTAGCTATATATGGAGTATAAATCCCTTAGACAATTACAATTTAATATTTTATTTATGGTTTACAGTATCTACTAGATAATTCAAGTGATTTTTTAACGTCTCTGATTACAAAACAAAAACATTTCACGAGTGTCAAAAGAGTACAAACTGATAGAAAATTATTTTATTAATTCTCGGTCGTATTATGTACGATTAGGTACTTAGATATAAGGACCGTGTCTACCGATTGACTAAACCTTGTTTTTGTATATTTTTCACTACATACTTTGTTACAAAGGTTTTCAAAAGACGCCAAATTTTTTTCGACATTTTCGTTTAATTATAAAACACAATATATTAAAATCAAAATTGATAAAAACCAATTTATAGATATATCTAGATATAATGATTTAGTCTAACGTTGTAAATAGGTGCCTATTTACTTGTTGTTTTGAAATTTCACTCATATCAATCTAGGGACGTTTTATTAGCAAGTCTTTAAATCATTGATCTTGGCAACACTGAAATGTTTCGTTTATGAAATCGATGTACGATTTAAATAAACACATTTTACCAAAATACTCTTTCATTTTAACCCTAATCCTAAGTTATTAGATAGGTATTTGAATTGTATTATAAGTACATAATAATTAAAAATTACAGTTCATGGAGCTTCTGTTTATTCTTTAGGATGTGGAGGTGCCCCACCTTTATCTGGTAGGGAGATGAAGTATCACTTAGTTACACTATTGCACCCAATAGTGACCAGTTAAGAAATTAATTTGCATAGATACAGATATCTATGTATTATATTAGTAAAATTAAAAAACGCAGTAAAGTGTAAGCTGATCTCATTAGTAAAGGTTCCGTCCTACATTTCGCATAATGAATCTGCTTTTAATGTCATATGTCTTGTCTGTTTCTAAGATCATAATTTGCTTACTTTTATCGCTATATAAGGAATTAAAAAGGGTTCCTAATTAGGAACTAAAAGAAAAACTCGTTACATTTTATATTTATTCATAAGCAATAAAAAGTAATTTCCATAATTATGTTTCACAAAATTGAACTTATTAGTACTTAGGAAAACCATAGGAATACATCAATCTATAAATTAGACTAACGTTGCTGGAAGCCACTAAAGGATGCTAGACTTGGTAATCGAGCTAATTAGCAAGATTTTGGCAAACTATTCAGAAGTTGTGCACTGACCACGGTAACCAAAGTTACGTGAAATTACTGTTTTTTATACACGTAAAGGCACTTCTTTTTTAGGCTCACAGTGATACTCTTTGTTTCCTTTTTAAAAAATTAGACCATTACATCTTATAATGTGGTGTTTTGATTCTCCTGACTTGACTGTCATTGCATGTACATACTCATTATTAAACAGGCAACTTACAATGGTATTTTATCTATTACTGAGGAAAAGACATCGATGTTTGCATTTATTTAGTCACAACAGCAATCCTTTATTTAGTTTGCCAGAACCTTACTAATCCACATTTCATTTTAATTTATAATACATACTATAATACATTGATTCAACTGAATACAAAACTTAACCAAGTCGCAAACTATACAAGGTCAAATTATAAAAGTACAATACTTATTATAACATTAGTTACTTTCGTATTTTACTTCAATAAGTCTTTCTAAATATTCATTCATTTTCCTACATTACTTTTTAAATGTCATTGAAGTATGTAATACAATCGCAATTAATGAGCTCATTCTTCATTACTTTTTTCACTCATATTTGTTTATTCATTTTATTAATTATATTTTTCTTAGTATAACAATATCTATAAATTGATTGTATAAGTTCGTAATTATTAAATTCGAATATTTTAACATATGTATATTAATAAACATGTTTATTTCAATAAATCATGAAACAATTTAAACGTTACATAAAATTTTAAAATATAAATGCAATGTGTATGTTTGACCACAATAATAAATAATTGCAATATCTACATATTATTATTACATTCACATTTCAGATAACTGTAAAGTAATTAAAATACATAGTAACTTGAAACCACAATAAATTTAAGTACATGAGTATTTTGGAGTTGATGCAGCTGATGATATGTTACAACATGGATGTAATGCAATGCAATGCATACAAAGGTTGCATTGCATTCACGTCATTAATAGTTAAAAGCTTTAAAATATATAAAAATGTGTTCAAAGCATTATTGTTTAGCGAAAGTATCAAATAAAAATAAAGCTAGTTACAATCTGAGAGATAATTTAAATATATCTATGGAAAAAACAGTACTCAGAGGAATTTTATGAATTTAAAAGCTTCCGCACACTCACGATGCCTATATTTGCAACTTAATAAAGTTTGTACTTTATCGTGGTTTCAAACAAATACGTAGTAATTTAATATTATATTTAAATATCTGTATTAATTAACTAAACAACCATATTGCTATTTTAAAAGGGTACATAAAACATAAGAATACATGTTTTACCGTTCGCCTAGCCTATGATAGAACTTTTGAATTTGATCACAAAGAGAAATTATTATCAAAACTACCTAGTGAACTTTTCCATAGGGTAAGTGCATTTTGAACTATAGGGGTAGTGTATCGCGTTGCCAATGTGTTGAAATTAATCACAAGTTGATTACAGCTAACTACGCTGACGATAATTATATTTCATTATACATATATAGGGATATATAAATGTTAACAGTGAGTAACAAGCATAGGTATCGAAATATTCGTACCTGAGTTTTGGCACTTGAGACCTTAAAGAGATTCAGTTTAAATGAGCCTTCCCCTAAAATAATCTGAACAAAATATTTCAAAAATGGCATAAAGTAAATATTTTGAATTATATTTTAGAAACTGATTTTGTATACCTTTATGTTGTAACAGTCAATGTTCAATTACGTATCGTTTATCTACGGAGCTATGAAAAAATTACTCTAGTGACTAGGTAAATAGATAAGTATAAGTAATAAGCATTAATATGCATATACCTACTCGTAAACAGTGCGATGTAAAGCATGGAAAATAGGAAAGCTTGGAGTACCCATATTTTTGTCTGCATAAAAATAATGAGCTAGCTATTTGGATACTTAGTAACATAACAGAGTAATCTTTTATATAATTTTGAAATAAATTTTATTGACTATTTTACCACAGAAGATATAGAAAATCAGTCCTAAAACACACATGCATTTGGTAATGATTGAATTATTTGAGGAAGTTGATGATTTCAATAAAGTCAAACTTAACATAACTTAAAATTATTCCGTGACGGTCATACTAATATTGACCGTTTGTGAAACTACTAGAGTGGTGCAATTTTGCACTATGTTACAATATTCGTCATTTTAAAATCCAATAGACTTTACAATTAATTAATTATGAGTAGGTAAATATCTAATACTTTTTTTTCTGTGAAGGTTTTTTTCCTTTCTAGCATCATTCCATACGATTCGCAGTCTTATTTTGATTTGGATATAAAATTATAACATAAATATGTTTTGATTCTGTAAATGCAGAAAAATAACTCTCTGAAATGCTATTTGAGCTCTTGAACAAAAACTTAATAACACAAGTAAACCAGTGGGAGTCCTTTTTTGAACTGTAGTAGAAATAAAAAGCGAAAACGCTGTAATTTGAATTAAAACAAATATTTAACTCTGACACATTCTGACACACGTTCTTTCACAGACTATTTTTACTTTCTATTAATCTTGACATGCTTTTTTAAAATGTATCGGTTATATTATAGGTAGTACCTATTCAAATATGTGCTTAGCTATTATGACCAAATTTCGTATATTAGTGTTAATAACTTTGCATTATTTTCATAAATTTTTGTTAGAAAAGAGATTAAGTTTACATTCCTTCGCTTTCAGTGTGATGTTTCCATCAACTCGTCTGTGCTCGGGATATTTCAAAAATTAACGTTATAAATGATAAATCATTACGCCACGACTCTCTCGTCCAAATTATAAACTCGAAACCAAATGTTTTCTTATTTAGTAAGAAATAATCACATCGTTACAAAGCATAACAGTACTACAGCGCGAAAGACGCACGGTCTTTTTAATCGCAATAATGTTTCTAGGTTTAACTACCATTTCCTCGATAAAATCAAGGTTAAACGGCACAGCAAATGATAAAAAATATTTTTGATTTTCCATAGTAAATAGGAACAGGGACAAGGAGCGCGACGTTAGCGTTCAGTCCGAGACGGGTTCATGGAGAGGATTGAGATCGTAAAAGGTAGAGAGGATGCTGCAAGTGCAGCGATGCTAACGGCAGTGGTGCGGCGACGCGTTCTAATGACGATGATCCGGCGCGAGCGATTTGCGGCTCGCGGAGAGATGGTGGTGGCGCGGCGCGGGTCGCTGCGAGCGCGGCAGCGTGGTGGGCGTGGGCACCGCAGCGCCCGCACCGGCTGCACCGCTCGTGCCGCCCGCACCGCTCGCACCGCTCGCACTGCCCGTCGCCTCGCTCAACATGTCGCGCGGTTTCCACACGGGTGACCCTACAACACACCAAACACCGAACTCTTTTATGAGGTGAGCGCGTGTCCGCGTCGCCGCCGAAGCCGGGCAGGGCGGGCGGCGCGCGGCCGCTGGCGGCTCGAGCCTCAGAGGGGCGATTTGGACGCATCATCGTACCGATCTCCAGATTTCGCGGATACGCGAAAAGAGTTGAATGTTTGATGAATGTTGTCGGAGTCGTGACCGTGGCGTAAAAAGGAGTGAGCAATCCTCTGCTGCTTATATAGGTAATATGATATACGCAAGGACTTTTATTTTTCTTTAACTGTAAACAGTATAAGAACTTTGGTATAGTTTACCGTACATCTTTCGGGTGCAAGCTATTTATTACACCACAGCATTTATTAGCATAATTATAGCTTGTATAGAAAAAAAAATCCTTTTTACACTACGATAAAGACGCCCTGTAGAAACCTCACGAATGTGTGCCCGACCACGTTAATAAAATAAAAAATCCCGGTATCGGAGGTTGTGCGTAACTGAAGTGTCAGAATAATTCCGGCGGTCAACATTACATCGAACATTCAAATTGTTAGTTTTCAAATTTTTATTAAGTAAGATAGTACATATAAGTACCTATATGTGATTTTACGAAGACCTTATATATTAACTAAGCCTAGAAACATGTGTAGGTATTATAACATTTAAAGTGCACCGGTGAGAAAATTGAATTCATTCTACACGAAGATACTAATTATAATTTAATGGGTTTTCCAGTGCTTTTACATAGTTATAGGGAACATAATTTACGTGCGCAGCTAACATCTATAATTATTTCTATTTGAAATGATAGGTATTCTACTATTATATGTAGTTATAGTATTTTATAATTTTCATAGTTTATTAATTATGTGTGTTAAATGCTTTAGGCTATCCTATTTATTATACGAGTTATCTCAATAATTGAATAAGTATATAGTTATTATATTCAAATTTAACATGCACATAATATACCTATTGATATAAGTGTGATACATTCATAATGGTTTAATAAGTATTATAATATTATGCTTAAACGCAGGCTGAAAACTGGCTTTACGTTGCCTATTTTTTCCCTCCACAGTACTTCACACGTAGTCATCGATATTTAGAA
This sequence comes from Ernsta delagoae, assembly GCA_018230765.1. Taxonomy (NCBI): domain Eukaryota; kingdom Metazoa; phylum Arthropoda; class Insecta; order Lepidoptera; family Hesperiidae; genus Ernsta; species Ernsta delagoae. The sequence continues at coordinate 10,252 of DWBH01000328.1, forward strand.
TTTTATAATCGTTTCAGGGTTAATTATTCTTTCTAACTCTATAATAAACTTATCATTAGCAGGCAAAGAGAGAAATAACAGAATAAATTATTTTAATTAAGTACATATAAGTATTTTGAAATGGAAGACTTAATTAATGGTACAAATCCATGGCAATATACGCACGCAATAGTTGTATTATACCTGAAGGAATTTGTAATATAAACAGTCAATATGAAATAAGTCACACGAGAAAATATATTATGAGAAAAGTGATCTAGGATAAACTTCAGTACGATTCCACAGCCATTATCATGTACATATTTAGCACTTGGAGTTATCTACATTACCTAATTGTGATTAAGTTGATTCTTTTTATTTAATGACGACTACAGATTTATTACGTGACTACAACGATATTTTTTTCATGATCTAAGCAACCTGGTATCTACATACCAGGTTTACATAAGTTTGATCATCTAGGTATAGGTATAGGGTATATTTTTACGTATACGTAATTTGAACCGTACTCATTACATAAGATAGGAATATGTACCACGAACCATCAAAGTTCTTTTCTGCGGTGTATTTATTTAATTGGTGTCAATATCTTAAATTTTAAAAAATTGCAACAAAAATCACATAAAATAAGAACACAAAAAATTCGAAAAAAACTATCTTAATTTAAATTGTCTCTTTAGTTTGTATTATTATGATCACTATTCAATTCCTTACAATGTGACATAATATGTATATCCCCACATTTTGTAATAACAACCCCTCCGTTTAATAAGAAACCATCATACTTTATAAGTATACTTATAACCCAGTAATGTAAATGTAAATGAGAATCAAAAAATAATATAATAAACTATTCGTTACATTAAAAATAAGTAGATACCTAAATATAATAATTTTCTTTAGACATGAATTTGATTAAAGTTGCTTTTCTCGCAATGACGTGAGGAAGGGCAATGTCCACGCTCGAGGCACACGTCATCCAAAGTTTCTACGCTACTGCGATCGGACGAAACTAAGATGGATTGAGTCATCAGTGACTTCCTTCGAGACTTAGGGAGCTTGCCCTTCCCCTTGTGCTAGGAGGTTTTCGACTGCTTTTTCACTGACAGGTAGCACTGAACGCAGGTTGGGTGCTCAATAGCTTTAGCGATTGACTCTGTGGATTTAGATACGACGATCCCCATTTTCATTGCTTTATCTTCCGCCTTAGCTAGCTGCGAGTAATGTGTCATACGATCCAGCGAGTTGGTACCGAGTCTTGCCAACTTCTCGCCACTAGATCTAGATGAGCGTCGACTCACGTTCGGAGATTTGCAAGGAGATCTATCGAAACTTGCCTGAGGTGTTCTCATTATACCTTTTTTCGGCGCAGGCTTTGGTGATTTTGCTCGGTCTAAACTACTTTCGCGAGATTTCATTATGCTTCCACGTGGGGATCTAGAGCCGTCGAAGCTTTGTTGAGGAGAGCGAGACTTATCAATAGATTCTCGCGGTGATCTTGGTTGATCGAAACTGCCCTTCGGAGACCGGTGTAATGTCTTGGAATGTTTCAGACTGGACTTATTTGGTGATTTACATATAATAACCTTTGTTACACAGTCTTTATCTGGCGATGGATGATCAGTTAAGCGACTCGGCGATCTTTCTCTATTAATACTACTACCGCTGCCTGAACGAATCACTTTGATTTTTCTATCGGATGATTTTCTTTCTGGAGAAGATTTGAGAGATTGCGACTCTTGCTTACCTAATTCCTTGACCATTGTGGGCTGGTATTGTGTGGGTTGGTGAGATGATTGTATAAGTCGAGCCTGACTGCCTGTACTGCCGGCACTCAACGTAGAAGTTGTGCTGTAAAATATTTTAACATGATATATTATGTATTGGATAGATTAATGTTGTAATGATAAAAGGGAAAGCACGGGACATATGTATGAGTAGACATAGGCGGATAATATGCGTAAATTTTGAGAAATATGAATGAGTGACTGATCGCAAATATCGATTCGCGTGTGTCGGTGCATAGTGTCGGCACTGTAAATATAATGTGAGCATTTCTTGATCTCCGTTAAATAATTTCTGGCAAAAGTATTCAATCCGTATCTAATAATGAAATCAATATTTAAAGTATCAGTAATTCTTTTGTTAAAATATGTTACCCATAGTAGGTACCTACATAATAAACATAAAGATAACAGAATCACCCCGAGAAGGTTCAATGAATATTCTTCTTAAATAAATATTTCACTAGATTTATCCATTAATATGAAAGTTCCATGAATTTTTATATCATCATTATGAGTACCGATATACTTACTCGATGCCATATTTTTAGATAGGTAAATTCGAGATATCCATGAACTTTACCTAAATATCAAAAATGAAAAACATATAAGTATTACCTTGTTAACAGTAAAAAGCACAAAAAAGCAGAGTTGAACATATCCAAGCTAATTCGGTTCGGAGAGGAGTGCTCGCATTATACCATGTCTGTGTGTCAGCGCGTGTATGTGCGCACCCATACATATGGTACCTGAGGGTGAGGTGGTTGGGGGTGCGGCCTAACCCTCGCTTGGCTGGCGGCGGCGGCGGCTCGTCCTCGCCCTCGGAGCGCGAGCCCTCCGGCTCCGTGTCAGCGCCGCTGGTCGCGCGCTTGCTGCTCTCCCCGCTAGATGCCTCCACCGCTGACGCTGATGTGCTACCTGTCGACAACATCGTAAAATGTCACTTTATTATCATATCAACCGTTTTCGTTACGACTAACTGAGCTTTGCAACTTCGTTTGCGTCGTATAGAACTATAAACAGAGTTATAAACTATCCTATCTCTCAAGATAACAATTGGCTAGTTGCGTCATACTTAATTTCAAAATTCTAATGCATATTACCTTTAGAGATTGGCTTAGAAAAACGTATTTTAGCGATATTATTAAATAAAAGCACAAGATTAACAAATAAAATTAATTTGAAAATTCAGTATTTTT
>DWBH01000329.1:0-13223 GCA_018230765.1 Ernsta delagoae
ACACCTACTAATAATAATAGACCTATCTACATATTACACATAAAAATGTAGTGACGGCTTCGACTAGCCTGAAATTATTATAAATATCCTTTCAGTTAGATAAGCACCGAAGCTTGTTTTTACTTGCATTAAAATTCAATTTATAAATTTAATTAAAGAGGATCAAATTGAATACTTTAATTTCATAATAGAAATCGGAAATAATAGTGTAAAATGGACGCAGTAAAGATCTCATACAGTTTCAGTTATCAAAGCTTACTTTCGACCGGAGATAGCGCAATAAATTTTAAAGTGGCATGATCAAAATAAACAACTCTACACCTGTTAATATCAATCAGTATTAAACTCAATGAGCTACTGCTATTTGAAAACCGGTAATCGAAAGCAAAATATAATAATATAAAGTTTATTTACGTTTTGAGAGCGACGAGGAAATCATAAAACATTTGATGTATCCGTAAGATCAAAAGTCAGCAAGATAGTCCACAGGACACCTAGCTTTAACGATGGACTTGAAACTGAAACATAATAACTGGCACTCGTATAGTTTGTAATTGAGAAATCCAAGTATGTATCTATCTACTTACAGTTTGATTTCGAAAACATAAGTAGGTACACAAGAAAATATCAAAGTACATAAAATTCTTTAGAATAAAGATGTTAAAAACGTAAATCCAAATAAGTAAAACACTACAGTAATATCAAAAGCTTAAACATTGAAACAGCACATTGCACAAAGGATACCGATATCTATTATATGGACGGTTGCCGCGCTGCCTTGCAATAGCATAATGGATAATGAGTGGGTTCGTTCAATGCGCACTTTAGTCCAAGAGAAAATTATTACTAATACTACAAAATTGAAAGGTGGGACTGTGATTGATTACTTCTACGATCTATTCTTATAAAGACCAGGTGTCGGTAATTTGCATTTGCGAGCACCGTCGGCCGATTGAGTAAGAGTAGACGTTTTCTTGAATAATGAATCGAAAACAAAAGTCAGGAAAGTTGCATTCGATGCGGTTCTTGCAGGAGATACGATTGAATTACGTCGCGTTTACGTTAATTTTCTCTTACTGGAATTACGTGAAGTAACAATCTTTTAAGTGCAACACTGAATTGAAGGCTAATGCACAAAACACGAGTAAACAGACAAGCCAGTACAACTAAGCGTTCCGAATGTGAGCAAAGCTCTGAACACGCGGCGGATGCGGGGGCGACACGTGCGCGGTCGCGACCCTCCCCAGCCTCCAACCTTACTTCATTAACAGGGCGCGGCTAAAAGCGGAACCAACGAGAGGATACTGTACCGAAATTCAGTAGATACAATCTACAGGAGAAACTGTATAATGAATATGCAATAAGTACCATACCATTGTTGGAAAATTGGTAAAAAATATCATAATTTGGAAGAAGTAGTAAAAAAGTATTTATCTGCTTTAGCTGAATCGACAAAACACAACCAAACGCCCTAGTTTGTAGACATAAGTTCAAACATTAAATTTTTTTTTAGGTCAATTATTTTTGTATGAACAATAGTCATAGTCAATGCACTTATCAACACGTTATTAAATCTTGCTGAAGATTGGTAATCAAAATTCCAAGCACACGATACTTACTTTACTACATACCCTTACACCCATTGCACCCTCAAACATCGTCATACGGTCACATACGGAGCAAGCAAGCAAACAAACAATAAAACGGGCGCAGCAGGCGCAAGTGATCTCGTTTCAACGCTATCATCTGATTCTGTTCTCACGCCCCCGTGGGAGTCAAGTCTGGATGGCACACGGTAAAAACATCAGACACTTTAGATAAACGATTGAACACATAAAGATTATTGTGCACACAATAACTCCTAAAGAATTTTCATCTGAACATCGTTCATAAACCAGTAAAGTAAACAAAGAACCATTAAAGAAGCAAATGTTCTTATTGATGTATACCTTTTGTGAAATCTTTGAAAATCATGTAATTCCTTCCTCATGAGAATGATAAAAAAAAACGTTTTAATATTTTGCTGTCTGAAGAGGCCAACAGTGGAAACGAATGGTGCAAAGTTGATAGTAATAATGCTACTCACAACTATAAATCCATAGATAATAATGTCATGGCGTATAGCGAAAATGCGAACGCAAGCCTACTGATCCCGATCGTTACGCGGAATCCGGCAAGAAATGCTTTACTAGCAAATGTTATCGTAGACTGTAAGTATGACTACTATGAACAATTTTATGATATTCAGCGGATGTACACACGTGAAGTTGTAGGACATAGTGACATGAAATGTCAGTGAAAAGTTCGATGCGAAATATCTATAATACATATGTTATTTTAATTGTAGATACCTACTTTTTTAAGAAATTCGCATCATTATAAATTTGTTTTACCTTTCCATATACTGAAAGTAACAATTTAAAAAATACAAAATTATTATCAACACGTACCTAATTCCTCTGCAACCAATAAAAGAATTTGCTTACCTGAAACAAGTATTACAAGAAATTGTTATCGTGATGTATTATGATGCTTAAGATTATCCAAGCTGAGATCTATATAACGATAATATTGCAAAAGTGAAAAAAACAAAACACTTCACATAAAATAGATAAGTGCATCCATGCCAACAATTTGCATTACGATTCATGCTGACGGATCTATAAACAGCTAACACAAAAACTTGGAAATTGTTGTCGATTTTGTTTAACAAGATTTCAAAATCTGTCACTGTCCTACACAGCTTCTAATTATAACAGCAGAAAATTATTCACTCAATCGCGTCAGGAAACTGGATATCAAGCTCCGTCGTGAAACTGACTCTCGTTATAAACAAAAACAACGCCTTGGTTCAAGCATTTGGTTAAATATATAGTAAGGAAGGCTGGTTAACTATCCAAGCGTATTTAGAGGTCGGATTACAAAACGCTGGCTTGACTGACGGTTAAATTAACGAATTATACTTCATCTGTTTCAGCCCTAATATTAGGTTTGAGTCACGAAAGAACGTTTTTTTTAATGTAGACAACATTTATACTTTTAAGCCATAAATATTACCACTACCACATGTAAATGAAATGTTTTAATGACCATTCATTAAGTATATGTACAAACTAGTGAGAAGAGTAGACAAAACTTTAGTTTAAAAAAAAAGTACCATTTTAATAATGTAGTAGATTCTAAAAAAATAATGTAGATAGTAATTATGAAAACAATACGAGTATAGTCTTTAGAATCATGATACATCAATGTTTAGAATCACTTCTTTTTACCACCGCCGACAATTAAAAATTTTCAAAATTGTTTAAGTATTTTTAACCTACCAAATATGTTGTAAATTGTAATGCGACATTTAACAGCACATTTAAGAAGGAAACAGTCCGACAGCTTCAAATTTTCATTATAACTTTAGATTTCAGTGATTGTTAACTTTTGTGAAACAAAAGATCAAACTGATATTTAAAATAACAAAAACAAAGCTATCGAAAGTCACGATCAGCTTGACTTGAGAAACTTCAACGCCACATCACCTGATGTCGCAACAGCGCTTAGCGTCAACGGATTGTCGCACGAAACAATTGCTGAAGATAAATAAACACTTGCGCACACGGGACGAAGCGCAACCCACGCGACCCGACGCTCACAATAACGATGCATTCAAACTTAAGAGAACTAACCGTCTAATTAGGCATTACACACTGTCTGATAGATTACGACTGTGAGAGACCGCTCCATTCAAATGTTGTCGGATAACAACTAATTAGATTTTGCCGTTCAAATCACGATTGAAGCATTCAAGTTGCAATCAAAAGATTAGTTTGTTTCATAGGATGATATTCTAATAAAAGCTGTTACGACTTGAAAGACAGTCTCAAACATTTTTTTGATCGGTGATAATTATAAGAAAGTGTTTTAAAAAGTGATATAATGTTTACATTATCTATTATTTATATAGATTTTTGAAGGTGCGATTGTGAAATTGTAGGCGATTTAAAACAAACAAATAACCTTCAAAGCGGTTGCCTGGGAGAATGCAGCAAATAATATAATGTAAATTTAACAATCAACGTAGTGTTACACCTGTGCTCACACGATATGGAGACATAAATGCAATTGTATCCACATACACTTCGTCTTTAATGTTTGTGAGGCGTCCTGGCTCAGGTTTTAACCAGGTCCGTCATGATAAAAAATATTTAATGAACGTTCAATATTAAAATACCGATAGCACTGACAAACGTCTGACGATGCCGTAAATTCTAATTAAGCGTATAAGATCAAGGTAGGCAAGATTAACTTGAGGCTAAATGCGCTATTAAATTCGAAACTTACTTATAATTGATACAAGCTACCTTCTGTTAATTACCCTCACTTAAGAGTAACAATGATTGTTCATTCCTTACATCTAGCTTTCGAATCTTAACAGAACATACGGCTAGGTTCAGTCGCATGACACTTGAATTTAAATGAAATACAATATATTGCAATAATTAATGTGTACGGCTACTAATCGTTCGGCTTCTTCATTGAATTGCAAGGAAACAACTTTCATTGGAACTACCTATTCTATAGATGCTCGTACATGTTCAAATGCATTTATTCGTATGGTTTTTGACCAAGGAAATTGCAATAGAGAAATTGATCCAATTATGCGATATTGCATCAATTGCACTCGTTTCTATGCCTCGAACAGGCGATACATAGATTACATTCCATCAGAGAGCTCGGAACATTGTAATGATTTTATCGACCACCAATGTATTCAATGCTTCAATAAGGAAAAAAGGCATACAGCGATCATGCAACCCAAGCCGCGGTCTGGTCAACATTATACTATTCCACAAAGGTCTATCTCCTGAAACGATCGAGAGAAATTGCGTGTTGTTGTGTCAGTGCAATGAGCTAGACGATTTGTCTTAGCCGGCTATATTGTATACTGAGCATTGCCGATAACGCGCCGGAAGACTTTAATATCCAATGAAATAGGCTATAAAACACTTTGTTTCGCAAATGTTGAATGCATTGCCGCTAGGAAGCATTGCATCTCATTATTCAAACAAACAGTATTTCATTTAGCACCAATTTGTATGTATTCAGGAGCTGGCTACTTTATGTACATTTTTTTATACCATTCAATATACTAAATGAATGACCATTCATGTTACCTTTCATACATATTCTATTTTAAGATATTTTCAAAAGAGAAAACATATCATGTTCCATTGTTTGAACGTACGTGCTCCTCCGTGCCAAGTCACTCCATTTTTCAATTCGTAAATACAGTCTTGTGACAGCGACGGTTCAAGTTCGCGTGCCATAAATCTACAACCGCCAATTTGGCCGAGAATACAACCCGGAGTTTTCACTGAAGTGCTCACAAAATAATGACTAAGCTTCTCTGGCCCCGACACTTTAGCGTGGCTCTCTCTCTTAGGCCGGGCTTTATTAAATCTGAAGTTGTATTATTGTAGTTGGCCTGAGGCGACATTGAAATAACGTGTAATCGAACGAGATAACCAGACAGACCGTTAGAAGATACATGGTGACAGAAAGCGATACTGGGCCCGTCTATTATCCAATTTGCATAGAAAATTATTCCCTGATAAATAGAGTATTGAAAGTGTGGATTTAATATTGGTTGCAATTCCAATACATACATTACAATAAATGCATTGTTTGCATACCGTTTTGGTTCAAGAGTGGCAAGTAAATTATATACAAGTCACAGACTTCCAATTGTTGTTATCTATCTATATAAGCAGTATGTATAGGGAACGCCGGAAAAAAGATTTTATTGCGTAAACTATTATGTTTTGTTTCTTAGTGTACGATGTCAATAGCATATAAATTCTACATCTAACATTTAATTTAAATAATTGTAGACATGTTAAGATGTAATAAGTTTCCCATAAACGTATCAGAACCTGGTGCGGTCACCTCTCCTATTAATAGTTCCAGGAGCTTAGGCGCCACGTTATTCCTGATTCAGACATGTTTTTCCTGGTTGAGACAAGGATTCAATTCCTTTTCAGTGCAGAAGATCATGCAGTAAAAAATCAAGTGAGCGTTGATTAAAATTTCAGTAAATGATTTTATAGGGTTACTTATACTAATATTACCAGAACCACATAAGTCTTCAAGACTTATGGTGCTTATGATATAAGAACTAACATTAAGGTAAGATAACGTGGTAAGAAAAGCAAATATGTTTTGATGGAAGTAGCAAAAATAATAATAAAAACACAAGACATTAATGATAAGATGTCAATACCTTTCAAAAAACCAATATATAGATATTGGTTAGCTTGACTTAAAAACGAAATACACACTACATAATGTATGCAGCACTAAAATTGTTGTTAACAATTTTCACTGCGTCAATATTAAGGAAAATCCAAACGTAAAAAGTTTTAAAGGTAAATTTTACGGTACCTATTAGACAAAACAAAACTGAAGAGTTTGTAAGAAACGAAGACAAGATTAAATGAACTGGAGCAGGAAATAAAAACGGAGTGGTAAAAACAAAACAAAAACAGGAAACTATTAAGTTGTCGCAGCTAACCCTATTGGCCGGAACATCGACAGGATAGATTTACGAGAGAGCACCAAGGGACCGACACACGAAAATAGAAGACGAAAGTTTGACATCTTATTTCGGTGAAAGTCCAGGTACTTTTTCTGGGCATCGTTTTGAAATTCGTGTATAAGTAAGAGCGTTTAGTCAAGCGACGGATGATCCAATTACGTCTGATGGTAAGTTTTTTTACATGTTTCGCTTCAATGGTGTCGTTTGAGCAAGGCAGCAATAGCTTCATTAATTAGATATTTAAAAGAAAAAAAAATGTGTAGTAGAAATGGAAATCCGAATGGGAACGAAAGAAGAAAAACTTAAAATCTCAACATACATATAGTTGACCATTATGACAACAAGTGAAAGAAGAATGAGATAGGTGAATCCACTTGGTACTAAATAGTTCTCTAAATAAACACCAATATCTTTACATTTCATGCTTAACTATTTACCATCGCCACGATATCTGCTGTCATGTATGAAATAAAAACAAAATAAAAACGATAAACGAAGTATACACGCACGCCGCAACTAAACAACTAAACACCATTAACCTGCTTTTGTTGTGCGTTTAACCTTATTAGATTCGGTTTCATGTGTGCATGTCATAAACACATTAAAATCTTGACAATTATATATATCGTTGTTTTCACTAATGAGATTATGTCGTGCAAAGGCTTCACAGCCATGACGTTTGCCTAATTGATGCTATCTAAGAATATTCTCAGTGAAACCGCACTCACGTAGGTATGTACATATACGACCGGCATAGGGTCTATTTCAGTTACTTCAATCAATAGGTTCTAATTACTTTCAAAAGCTTTTTGCTTCTTGCCAAGTATACTTACAATGTTGAATTATTAAAACTATTGTATCCTTCTCCAAGAGGAAATGTGTGAGGATAATTACTGTATTTTGATGACCATGACTATATCGAGGTACCTACTCTCATTTGTCCTGTTTAGTTGTTAAAGGTGTTCGTAACATTTAGACGTCAATAAATAACCACAATGCGCCTGCGCATGTTTGTTGCAAAACCAATTTAAGCATTGAATAGCCGAGTTACGATACGAGTGACACCAAGATAGTTAAGATGACCCAAAAAATTGTTTCATCAAGGAGCTAAATAAAACAGAAATAGGGAATACAAACGATGACAAGAAAAGATAATAGTTACGTAATTCTATGCACTAAAGCTACACGATAATAAGTACTCAGAACTGTAGATGCTACTAATGATTTCATCGTTCCAATTCCAGAACACAATTTTTGAAGTTAATGGATTGTATTTCATTGTGTTCCAATGTTACCGCATCACCACTGATGATGCTGGCAACTTTTGAAATTCACTTCAACAATTGACCAAGAAATCTCTTTTATGTGTTACGTGATCGACATCTTCACTTGTGTAGGTAAGAATCATTCGCGGAGTGAAGTAATTAAAACAAAACTTTATTGCCGAGTTTAATTCATTACAATGGCGGAAGAAATCGGAGTAGCCCGACATAGCGCAGAGTAAGTTGCTTAATAACGTTTTTCTTCAAACTTTCACAACTGTAACATTTACTGAAAGCGAGTTAGTAGGTGTAAAAACTTGTAAAAAAAGAGAAACTACTAGATTGCTGTTAGGTTTATAAGTAACTAGGCCATATCCTATTCGAACTAAAATAAAATATTAGTATGATTTAATTTCTAGACCACTACGTAGGAAAAAACAACATGGGTAGTGTTATTTAAAAGTGAAGTTACTTTAAGGGCATGTATTATTGCTAAAATGTTGACGATAGTTAAGACAAACTTGGACACTTTTTATTCCTAATACCGACGTAGCTCAAACTTATCGGACTATTTGTGGCACTAAGACAAACCTTGCTCTCAAAATCCTAAATAGCGTCGGTTTTCGTCATCCGTCGTCGATCTTCGATCCGTCGGTGAATCAATCGAAGCACGTAAAACCAACCCGATCATATTATTAAATTGGACAGCTTTGGCCCGTGGCGTCTAACAAAAACTGACCTAGTCCGAATATCAGCCGACTGCAACGTCTAACGGTAACTTAGATTACATTTCGCCCGATTCCACTTTCGGGGGCCATTGTGATATTCTTCTGCGAAAAGCCTCTATCGACTCTTTGTTGAGTTAATCAGTGTATTTATACGCGCATTGGTTAATGACCGTTGAACGGTCAACGGTACATTTTTTGTGCCAAATCCTACATTAATACGGTTCAGTAGGGTCGGTTAGAGCGAGGAAATATTATATCGTGTAATTGCTAGCTACTAATCTCATTCTGTTCAATTTTCGAAACAACAATCTACTCGTAGAATAAGAATACTACCAATAGATAAGCTTAATCTTCAAAGTTTGTTTTTGCTATACCTAATTCCTAATTTGTTTAGATGTTATCGCTTACATTTAATACAAATATAAAACATAGCAAGAACCAGCGCGTGTTTAGATTCTAGCGATGGTATGATTCAGTCATCTACACAAAGATCGTGCCTTAAATAAATTTATTTCAAAGAACTGGCTCAGTCAAGGCTTCAATCTCCTTTGAAACAATAATCAATAACACACTGCACTTGTGTACCTACTGCACAATAAAATAGGGATAAAACTGTAATACCCGGTACCTATTTAGTGCCTGTTTTACAATTTTTAAGATGGTTCCAGGTCCAAGCAATTAACGTCGGTGAAATTGATGTTTTGTCTATGCAAAAAGGACATACACCCTGTGTATATAGATTGTGAAACTGGCCCTTAAACTATATTCTTGATTCATTCAGAAACTTGTATACTATAATGACTGTGTGTAAATTCCATGTATTTTTTGATTCAATGAAAACAAAACGTGTTTTTACTTGAATGTGCAACGGAGCCCTTTGTTAGCTATCAACAGTATTTGGAGATGAATAATTCAGCTGCAGCTTGCTGTAATTCTGGACCGATTCTGTACTCATGATGCCATTGAACTATACAAAGACAACACAAACAACACGACGATTAGGATAGTAGGTAATCTTGCCGTCACGGAAAAAGAGTTTGCCCAAACTAGGAACCAACATTTTAGTAACTTAATTGTTCGGCGTGTAGATATAAACAGCTAAATTCCTAAGCGCTCTGTTTGCTTCACGCGCATTATACATACTATACAAAATTAAATCAACAACATTTGACAAGAGATAGTGCGGCTTAGCGTGCTGTTAATGTTGAGTGTTCAAATTCTGACACAAAGACAGCACACGCTAACATACGACGATAACGTTACAAAACAAACCGTCCATGATTCACCGTCAGTTTGCTCAATCGCTATGATCGATCGGAGAGCGCGGGCGCAGCTTGTTACAGACACTTGTGCTTACGACCACTCAATAAATTATTCATAAGAAGCTTCAAAAGACGCATGTTATTAGCGGCAATATGATAAATTAATTATAAGGTACGTTCAAGGCAATTAACGCACATCTATAATTTAATGGATATATTGGTATTTCTTTCTTATTTGTTTAATAAGATTATGTAGTTTATTTTTCGACATTTTTTAATAATAATCACCTTGTTCTAGATATGAATATATGTTAGTTAGTTTTGTTAAGATTTATTAAATTGAACTCACTCTGTATATCTGTACCTTACCAACGCGCATTAGTACCTAAACCTTAAATGGGAAATTTTCTTAGGTAAAGCGTACAAAAAATGGACATACCATTAAGAAGCACTAAAACAGTAGGTCTGAATTTAACCGTATCACCGCTCACGTAATACTTTTACACAATTAATTCATTTATCTCGGTAAAAAGGGCAAAAACTGGCTAAAACTCGAAGCTTGACGAAAGAAAATGTTTCACACAAAACACGCGACATTCCCAATCCAGTCGGAATCAGCCTGGTATTCATAAACGATACCTACATTGGAATTAACAATTTCGTTAGTTAGGTTTGGGTATCAATTCGTGCTGCTCAGGAATGCAAATCATGGTCATTAGTAATTATATGAGAAACAAATCAAAAACAATTGTAAGATCAAATTACTACGTACTATCTATCCATCGATCAAAATCAACGCACATCTGAGTTAGCTACCGCGCTACTTTCTGACCAAATAGGGTCGATATCGATAGTTTGCAAATTAATTTAATCAAAATTTCCTTTTTACTATTGGCATTCCAGAGCTAGTTAAGAATAAGCAACGCATAGAGAATAATCGTTCTTTGCATAGTGTAAAGTTGTTACATAGCAAAGTATGCTCTATGAATACGGGGTGAGAAGTGCGCGGCGCAAGTGGAGCGAAACGAGCCGGATGCCGAAACTGCGAGGAACAAACAAACATTTTTAAACTAACTAGTACCTAACTATCTACAAACTAGTAGGTAGGAACACTAGACTGTGTTGTCGGCTGTGTTTACAGTACAATTAGTGATAGTTTACTTTTCAGTGACGCTGGCCTTAATAAAGGTTAGATAGATTTTAAATGGCAAAAAGACGAATAGTGCGACTAATAATGTTCGTACTTAAATGTTTACACTATATTTATTCAATTATTCATATTATGTACTGTCATTCAAAATCATTCAATTTGAAAACATGATCTTGTCGAGAATCAAGATTAAAGTAGGTAATGGATTCTATTAAAAACATTCTTCTAAGTAAACAATTAGCACCGTTTAGTTTTGCACCAAAATTTTTAATACCAACCAACTCGTACCAAATCGCTTGTTTTAACTACAATTTTATATGTACGAAAGAATAACGTAACATAATCCTTTGAAAAATGTAAAAATAAAAGTGAAAACCCAGGGAAAATTATTATTAATTCATCAACTCACCTTAGAATCTGTATCATCTCTCTAAACGCAGAATGTCCATGAAATGTCCATAAATCCGTGGTGATAAATTTTCAAGACTTGCGGCTCCAAATTTAACAAGACGATGCGAACGTTTCAAAAAGAACTATCAAAATACGGTTTCGTTGTTTGTATAATTTAACAGCTACTTGTACTTATTATTACAGATAAGAGCACTTTTATATCACTTTTTATTATGTCGGCCTGTTCGTCTACGAATATATAGGAAAATGTCCTTTTGGTATAAACAAAGCTTATTATTAATAACTTATCATGCACTTATGTAAATCCAACTTTTCACATGTCACCCAGAGGTCCATTAGTTATATAATGTAGTAAAATTATTTAAGCACTCAGTATTGAAAGCAAAGGAATTATGCGGGCTCACTAAACGAGTTTCTTTATGTTTGATTTGAACACAAAAACCGTTTGAAGTCAAAGAAAGAACACGCCACACTGAGAAGATAAGGACAGCGATAAACAATTCGATAAACTGTTAAATGAAATTAATCAAAGATATGATAAACGTGCAGTGTTTGCGCTCAAAATAAGTTGTATAGCCACTTTATATGCGTTAAATGATGTAAGTATAACCAGGTAAGCATTTATTTTCAATGTTAATAAGTAACTGAGATCAAAATATATGTCCCATTAGAAAGAAAAATCAAAGAATCAGAGGACTAATAATTATTAGCTCTTATGAAAGGTTATCAAACGTTTGATTTTAGCTTTGAATTATTCTAAAAAACCAATTAAATTGGACACGTCTTTTTACAATTTCGTATTAGATACAAAAATTAGTTTAACATGTATGGGAAACTGTAATAAAGAATTTAATAATAATATCTAAACGGACTTATCCGTCAGATTAGACGAGATCCGAAACTAAAAGTAGGTAGATAGATATAGGTATGTACTTTAAGCGCAAAAAGCAATTGGGTAATTTAAAAGTCGATTGCAAGTTTTGAGTTAGATAAGAGAATTCACGCCGATATACGAGTAAAAAACTTGGCAATGGAGTCACGTTCGTGAAATGTAACCAAGCGTGCAACAAGTGCTAAGAAAACAGCAAGGAACACAGAAAGAAAGAATCGATTTAACGAGATTTCCGTGAACGAAACACTCGGTTAAAGTATCGCAGAACTCGCTTACTGTACCTACTGTTAAAATAGCTATAATAATGTTGAAATTAAAAATGTGCGACTACTGGTTAATGGTTGCATTATATAAGAGGAAACTCATTAAGGGTGAAGTGTAGCAAAAAATAGTAAATGGCCAGAAAGAAAAAAAGGACTAAGGAGTGAAGTAAACTTCATTTACTTTCACCAAATATACATATTAAAACAATAAAAGGGAAACCAATATAAAATTTGTCGGTCAGCTAGGTTATGCTAATTAGGACTGTGAGGCAGAGGTCTGAAATGTACCTATGTGCTGGATTTGATTAACCTCGAAACCGAAAGTTGCATACTGCAATGATAACGTTAAACGGTCAAGGTAAATTGCTTTTGCTAACACACAGACTGCAAGTCTATACCAAAAGTATGGGTTTAACAACTACTAAAAAATATAAAGTTCTACAATGGTAAGAAATAGAAATATAATTTTATGATAATGTGTTTATTTTTTATTAATAATAATTATCCAAGTAAATTGAAACCAGACGTAGCCTTGAGTGAGGCTATATATGCAGATGCGTCAGATTTCGTTCACAAGAAAGACGCCCGCATATGTAACTCAGGATAACCACAACCGAACGAACCGCACTCGCAAACTGGTTTCGGTGTATTATTATTATTAAGGGCTCG
>DWBH01000330.1:0-13202 GCA_018230765.1 Ernsta delagoae
CCATTGTGGATGATTTCGTCAAACATTTTCCAAGCAGTGTCTCCACGGAAGGAATTGAAGGCGATGTGTACAAGATCAACATCCCGCTCCCCGGCTTTGAGGAGAAGGACATAGTAGTGAAAGCGAGAAAGGGTCTCGTCATGATCCAGGCTGTTCACCAGCAGGAAGACATGATGGAGAAGTCGTATATTGATGTGCGTACTCTGCCTGGCTGCGTCAACGAAACTGGCAAGTGGACGTATGAGAACGATGTCCTTAAGATTGAGTTCCCGCTGACTTCCAAGCTTGAGGCCCCTAGCACGGAGGTGGTGACGCAAGAACCCCACAGTCGCGAGGAAATGGAACCAGTGACAGATAATGCGCCTCAAAACGCTGATGTGGGTGCCGACAGAGGTGACTTGGGCAAGGAAACGGAAATTCTTACCAACGAGGTACCGTTCCATCAAAATAACAATATAGAGGCGACAACATACGCCGTAGACTTAAAAGATGAAGTTGAGTTTGTACCTGTCCGTCAAGTGAAGTAAGCGAATAAATTATTTTTGTATCGTGATGTGTTATTTTGTTTCATTTTAATTAGCCCTCGTCGTTAATGTGTTATATTCGAGCGTTATCTTGTTAATGAGTGGTGATAATTTATTGTTTGAAGTAAATTAAAAGGCCAAATGTTATTATGATAGTTTTCTTCTCTACGGTCAACTAAGTAAAGCATCGATAGATACCTATATTGTTATATCATTGAGATGTTATTTAAAATTTTTAAATCTGTCTGAATAGAAATAGAAAACGATAAACTTTACTTACATCAAGCAGGTGTAAGCTGAAGATTTAGAATTAATACCAGTATGAATAAAAAGATTTACAAAATATAAACCCCTTTTACTACAGCTCTAATTTTTTTAGTGTAAGCAAAATCATTTTTTTAAAGCAAAGTTTCTAAGCGATACCTACTTCTTTGTTACAATTGCTTGCTTGAGGTGCAGGTGCACTACTACCGAATCGTAGATTACATTCAAAGTTATAAAGGCTACTATGTTATAAAGGCTTACAAAAGTTATGGTAGCTACTTAATAAAGTGAGGAAAGGGGTAAGAAGATCAAAACAGAAACGAAGAGTAGAACAGAATAATATAATAGGCACAAAATAGTTGTATTTTGCGAAAAATATTTTTATCTAATACCTTAACCATCAAATAAAAGATATTAAAATGTGATCAACATAATAACAGATTAACACGAAAATCATATTAAAGACGATAGTTACAGTACAGTTGTTCATTTATTTATTGAATAAAGTAAATTATACGTAGGTAATTTGCCATTGAGGTTAAAACTGAAATATAATATTTGTTATCTCGCCTTTCCCGGTTATTCTGGTGCTCAATATAGGCCATAAAACGTTTCCGGGTTAACGTTATTACTCTTCGTTCATATTTCTTATATCGATTTCGGGATAGTCTAAAAGATTAGCGAGGATCTCATCTAAGGTAGGTTGAACTGCATTATCGTCAGTTACATTGTGATGTTCGTCTAATGCTGGATTAGTTGTCGTTTGATTTCCAACAATTGGCTCTCTAAGTTTCAGTGTAGGATATAAAGAATTCATATTAGGTACATCTATATTTTTACGATAACCATTCTCACAAGGCGCCACGGATTCTTCACGATATTTCATTTTGTACGGTATAAACACTTTTAAAATATTATTTTCCAAAACATAAGTAGCTTGTGTAGTATCAACAATACTTGGTAAAATTCGCAAATCCTTAAATGTCTTGAGACCCGGTTTCTCAGCCAGGACGTATATAACTCTATGTATAATTTTGACACTCATATCGTTGGGTGTGAAGTCTCGCATTGGATATTTAAGGATGTAATTCTCTGCACCATAAATTTCTCTTACATTACCGTCATTGTTTTCTCGACAGTAGTTCTGTATGGCAGTTTCAGCTGCCATGAGATTCAGGGCGAGAGTTTCAAAAGGGCTGGCAGGGTTTCCTGGTTCGACATTGTTATCATTGTTCGGAGTTTCTGGTGTGTCTCTATTGGTTCCATGATAATAGTTGTGAGGAGGACCATAGTGCCGAGCGATAGTGGGTCGACAGTAACTCCCTTCACCAGAGCGACATAAAACTTTAGACACAACTGAGCAATTTGAATAATTAATAATGGCGAGAAGAAATACTGAGAACCACTGATACATGTTGACGTGAGAAAAAGTCGTTAAGTGATGGAATTACAGAAAATCGCTCATATTTAAGCAGATAACCTCAGATAGCTTGCAGCATCTGTGTGATTTTGTGGCGTCATATTTATTTAAAGTTTTGCTTTGGTTTGTTGTCAGGTTTTCCTTATTCTCCATTTAAATGTACTTTTTTTTCGAATGTCACATGTGTTTGCGAGGGCTGATTATTTATTTATTATGACTGCTTTAAATAACGTATAAAAATCTGTAACCGAAACATAAGATCTTGGCACAAGTATTGCTTCATGGGTTTTTTATGTTTTCCTCATTATTTTGATTTCGAAAGCTATAAGTTCTACTAAGGCCCATATTAATAAAAACAATTTTAGACTAAGTGCATTTCATAATACACTTAAGTGCGAAAATAACTACAAAAAACAATTCAAGATGGTTTTCAATTTTCAGTTCCATTTGTTAATATGGCCTTAAATTCCCATACGAAAGAAATGGTGAATATGACTATTAATTAAATGAACTATATTTGATTAGGATTATATATTATCTTTCAGAATGGCTTAAGGGTATAAAGTAAGTGAACAGACTCTAGTTACAGATACTAGTTCAATAATCAATTATTCAGTTCAGTGCACGTGTCAAAGTTCAACATCGTTGAATGATAAGGGTAAAAAACCCAATGCACTATTATTCAGGAGTTACCTACCATTTGCGACTCTCACATCACTCATAATATAGCAGAAAGAAGATGATCCTCGCATCAACATTTCGTCAGCAATAAAAAATCTTACCTAAACCTAAACCTAATACCTAAACCTAAACTTTTACTTAAATTTGATAATATCATATTATATTTCAAACGTCAACATGTGGTCAAAACATTAATTGCTGCTGAGTCTTTTTAAAACAGTTAACGTTATTAATCCTTTTAAAATTGCCAACGACAGAAATTTTAATAATCATTTTAAATTATATTATTATGTAAGTAGTAGAATGATTGCTGCTTATCTTCAGTTATTTAAAGGAGAGGAACAAGCTAGTTTTTGTTATTAATAAAGTGTCATCGAACGGAGATGTATCGTTTATTGCTGATACTTGTTATTGTAAGCTTATCTGAGAGCTGGAGAGACAGTGGCTATAGTTACTCATACAGAAACAATCGACGATGGCGTTACAACAGATATGACAGGGAATTCACCAACTTAGCGAGGCATGTGATAGAAGCGGATCGATCCCTCCAAAAGTTTTGCAAACAAAACGCAAATTGCAATGTTCGTGAAACCTATGAAAATGATGGATATAAACTGGTGTACTTTTTGCCACAATGTAGTGTTGACTATATAGCAGTGAAGATAAAACACAGGGTGTTGTATATGTCGGCGCAACAAGTTTTTGTGAGATCCCCGAAGACGTATGTCGACATGAGGATACTGCCGGACTTGTTGAGGTTGAGAGACGCGAAGTGGACGTACAGTGATGGAAAGCTGGAGATATACATTCCCTACAGTGTGAACTTCAAATCAGAGTTTGAAGCGACGTGTGGTAGTGTCAACACGCGGGTAATACGTGTCAAGCAGGCTGGTTACATTACCGACAGGTTTGGCGAGGATGAAGTTGATTATTCAGAGGAAATTGAAACTGACGCAACTACCGAACCTGAAGGCACTGTGACAGAAAATTCTAATGCGACTACCACAGAAGCTGTTACAACGAACGATAATGCAGACAAACTTATCTTTTCTTCTTAAAATTGTTTCAACTCGTGTTTAAAGTTAGTCATTTTTTTAATTATGTTAATAAATGACATTTTTAAAATGTCATATGTATTTTAAAACTATTTTCCTCGCACCAAAAGTAATATTTTTATTACTGTAAGGACTTTTACCGTAATAATAAGTTTATGTGAGATTATTTTGTATCAAGCATGATTTGATGTAAATCTCGTGTCTCGATTAATATTTTGATGTAACCAACTTGTGATTTTATTATCGTAAGACGTACCTAGACCAAAAGATTTATTAGGCACTTAAAGTTATCAACACCAAGCTCGGCAAAAGGTCATATCATCATCAAAATCGTTTTAAAATAATCAACTGACACGATACCCACGTTGCTCACAAGTTGAACCAGAGTTTCACAACCTACTCTATATAACACAAATATAAATAAAGAAATACAATTTCAAATGATTTTCTTTATTGGAAAGAATTAAAGAACTTATATATCTATTTTATTTATCTACTAAATACATGGAATCATATTGAAGTTGGCAAAGCAGTGAAGAAGTTTCTCATTACACTTACATAGGTACTATTTTAATTAATATTCTAATCAATGATTTTAATTTCATTACTTATATTTTATAAATTATTATGAATGTCTGTCATGATTTTAAGATATGTTTTCTCGTTTTATTTAATGATTAATTTCGTCACCATACGGCAATGCAGTCAATTTATTTTCCTCATAATATATGTCCAGGAAACATCGATGTTTTTAACAGTTATGTGTTTAGCAAAGTTCTCGGATTGAAATAATCCAAAAAAATCATATAATCCATAAAATCACATCCTTCGTGTTTGAGAAGAAAAGAGGAAAATAAAAAAGGTGATATTTATAGTTTCACTATTGTAAATATATAATCAAAATTACCCAAATATCCTCAAAAAACTGAAAACACAATATTATTATAGACTGATGATAACGAATTGGATAAACCCCAAGACAAAACTTCACGAAGAATATCTAGATAAGAACGGAAAAATATTCCATTTTATCATCGCGGGAACAAATTTTTGGGAAATATTGTTTTATTTACTATGCACATATTATAAACTTGTTTTTAATCAAATATAGGTATATTTTATGTAACTATTTGTTTTGTAATTCACAAAATCCTGGTACTTCTTTTATTTTTTTATTTCCCAGTCAATTGCTATTTACCATATTTATATTGGAAATTCGGAGCTTTGGGCACAGTTAAAATATCCTTATTTACATCAAGACAAGTTTTTTCTTGCAGCGATTTAGACTTAACATTCATATTGTACGGAACTAGAACAATTAGTTTATCTTCCTCGCACTTCCAAGTCGCATCTACAGCTTTCAACATGTCCGGTAAAATTCTCAGATCGAAATAATCACCTGAATTATCAGCGTTAGATTTCCTTGCATGCATATAAAGCACTCGATGCTGAATTTCAACGGTGACGTGTTCAGGATCGCATTTTTGTATTGTATATACGATTTTGTATTCCGTATTGCCACGAAATTCTTTGATGTCGCTGTTGGAGAAACCTTTGCAGAATTGTTGAGCATATTGGTCAGCTTTGATAACGTATGATGATAGTTCTAGGAAGCGTTGATGATGAGGTAAGTGCCAGCCATTGCTGTTATCGAGACCAGCCCATGGTTTAACCAGATGCAGCTCCCAATCGGGTTCCTCGTCTTCCACATCGTGGTTATGATCCTCATTATCGTAATTGTCTTCATAATCTTGACTATTCCACCTAAAGCAGTTGCTTACAATTATCAGTGTCACAAACACTATTAGCCGGAACATTTTTAAAGACAATATTTTACAAAATTCTCGAAACAGGTAAAAAGGTCTATATTCATGTAAATGTAAGACCTGATTGAATTAAATGTTTACTTCGAAGTAAATTTATGAGATGATTCATTTTCTAATATCGGCATAGTATTATTATGAATACCATTTACTTGGTAAGTTTGTAACTAATAATGTATCTATCTATATTAACATTTATTATTATAATTATATTTTATATTATTCTGGCAATAATGATGTGCCACTAATATAAAATTAACTCTAACTAAATTGATACATCGAATTTTGAAGGCATACAAAAGGTGGTAAATTTCATATTATTATGGTTACGATAAAACAAAACAAAGCAGCACAGCAGCAAAACTTATTGAACTGAAATTTCAATAGTTCACTGAATTCCAGATCGAAAGTGGTGTGGTGGAATATTTATGGATGACCTATGGAATGTACATTATGGAAAAGAAGAGAAAAAAGCACATCCAATTTCTATGTAGGTCTTTAAAACTTAATTCTTTCAAGATCATTTGTTGGCATAGTTTTTATTTACATCCGATGCTAAGCCTACAGGTATCGTTTGTCTGTAAAAGCAAAAGCGGAGATGGTCAGAAGTTTTCTTCTATAACTTCTAGAGAATCATTGCAAGGCATCATAAAGAGCTATATTTATGAAATACGAATAAAAATAAAACTTTGACAGAACCAGCAAAGTAGGAATCAAGTCTTATCAAGTTAAATAACATAAATAGAATTAGTGATAATAATATTGTATTGCTAATTCTGGTAAGCGGAAAACAGTCAAGAATAATAATTATGTTGATTAATTACTACGTTGACTGAGCCGAATTAAGATAGGTGTTTTAATTTGTAGGTATAGTTAAAAAAACAAATATGGTCATGCTAAGTATTCTCTTTGATTATAAACATTACATCACACACAAAGAGCAAAATAATCAGGAAATTTCTTTCCAGGAAAATATTTTTCATTTGAGTTGTTGGGTCTGTAATTTAAAAATCCATTTCTCCTTCAACACCATTAAAAATCACTGCTCTGGTTCCGGACTGGGCGTCTCTAACAGAGTTTTAGAAGTAGATGTAGCAGAGCCTTCGCCAAATTTATAAAGTATATGCGGCGTTTGTGGAACAGATATGATATCTTTATTAACTTCAATACATGTTTCGTTAGTTTTCAAATTATATTTAGTGGATATATCATATGGAATGAGTACAGTTAGTTTTTGACCATCGTATGACCACGTAGCATCAGCAGTTCTCAACATTTTCGGCAATATTCTTACATCGTAATAATTTCCAGCGTCTGCCTCGTCCAACTTCTTTGCGCTCATGTAGATTACTCTATGTTTTATTTGCACTGTAATGTTATTAGCATCGGATTGCATTGTGTATATCAGCTTGTATTCGACAATATCTTGGACTTCCTGGGCGACGCAGTTCGTGTAATTTTTACAAAAACTCGGCGTGTTGTGATCAGTTTCGATGACAGCAGAGGATAGTCTATCAAAGTATCTTTCGTGGGATGAGCGCCAGTAGTGGTGTTTATGATGACGGGAGTGGTCGTCGTAGTAGTGCCAGCCACCACCGTAACAAGTTCCCACACACAGCAGTGCCAACAGCAAGCGATACATCTCGCTCGCAGTGATCCACTCGACAGACTTCTGAGTAATGTTATGTATGCAATTAACCGTTACTATATATTATATGCTAAAGGACGTACTGATAGTGTGGTCTATTTAAAGGTTATCCTGTTTTTGTCTGTTATAAGTTCTTGTTTTAGTAATTTAATGATAATTATAATTATTTTGATGACCAATGAACCGGGCGGATGACCTTTTAATGAAATCATAAAGAAAACTTGTACATATTGAATTTCAACTTTTTATTTTATAATAATTACATTAAGTAATTGTATCACAAAGTCGCTCTTTGTTTTAAAATCTACTTTACTAACCATCTTTTACAGTATAATGATATAACAAAAATTGTGAATAGAAATACAAGATAAATAATAATATTATCATAGTTTCATGAACAATTTTTCAAACTTATCAAGGAGCTTGAGGTTCACTATCAAAAGTATCAATTTCTTCTGGTTTTCCATTGCCCTGTTCTTTATTCGAATTATCTTTAGCCATAGGTACAGTGATTACGGCGTATGATATGATATTGTTGTTTCCACAAGATCTCTTGATCTCGGTGCCAATAGGATTCCTGTACGGGAATGCAATTTCCAGTGTGTTATCTTTTAGCGACCATGTTCCATCCTCTGAGTCAAGATTATCAGGCAGCATCTTCACATCGTTAAAGCTTTTCAGTCCAATAGGATCCCAACGTTCAGCGCGAACGTAGATAGCTCTATGCATGACTTTGATAACGAAATCTTGGGGCTGGAATTCCGGGATGGTATACTTAAGTTTGTAAGCGTCAGTGTCGTACACTTCCCGAACGCGCATGTTCATGTTATCCCTGCAGAAGTTTTCTAACTTTCTTTCCATGGAGATGAGCTGGTGTGCCAGTTTGCGGAAGGTGTCCTCAGGGTACCGGCCGTGGCGCTCTCGATGATGCCTCCTTTCCCTGCAATGAGGACCACTACACCACGACTTGCTGTCGACAACGCTCAAAAGAGCAATCACGATGAGAATACGATACATGTTTCTGAGACTGATTTGACTCGACTGTGATAAATTTGTTGCTTTGATCAATATTTATTTGATGCATGATTGCCCAAAACTTGAATTTGCAGTTACTGTTAATGGGTGTTTCGCAATCATTTTCATTAGCTGTAATAGTAAAAAGACTGGTTTTTTGGTAATTAAAATCTAATTTTGTTTTAGGTGGCACATTGGTTGTAGTGATTAGCGGGACAAGAAATGTTAATATCGTTAGTAGATGTACCGATATGATACGATACAGTCTGATGTTTTAAGAAGCTATTTCATTAAGATTCTGGATTTGGAATATATTTTATCCCACCAAAAACATAAATGTACAAAAATCCGAGTCTCGCTATGTTCCACCTTAAAAATTATGAGATCTAATGTAAAGCCGAGTCAGTTTTCATCTACCCTACACCAAATTTACTTTAAGTGAAGATTTGATGAAAGTCATCAATATTTCTCTAACAAAAATACCTGATGACTGGGCAATCACGTGGCCATATGGCCACCATCACTATCACTTTAGGAGACCACGTGATTGCCAAGTCATTAGGTATATTTGTATGTAGACTTTATATGCAAGGACAGGATTTTGATAGGGGTGTCAAAAGTGCCCTGAATAGCTTCGAGAAAAGAGTGATGGGTACACAAGGGTATAAAACCAGGTGCTCAACGGCCAAATCATATAACATTAACTATAATTATGAAGAAATCGCAGTAAGGAACCTTAGACTTGGCAGGACTTTGTCTAGATTTAATTACAGAATGTTTTTGATGGGTACTTGTTTATCATTCCTAATTTATAGTATAAGCCGATTTCTTTAGAATAAATTCAGAAATCAAGCTCATAGGTATATATTGATTTTACCAGAGGGTTTTCTTTATTTTCTACTCGGTTAATAGTGAATATAAGTAACTTTTTATTTCAGTTTTTACACATTAGTGGCAACTCAAGCTATGACCTAAGGACTTCTCTCTTAATTGAAGCTGGAAGTTGGTTTTCATTCCATAGGTTGAGATGATCATTAAACGTGATCTTTTGCTTTTTAGCAGCTTAATCTTCAAACTCGTTAGCAATAATGGAAAAATACATGACCCTTAATAAAATAATAATATAAGGTTTTATTATAAGTGTAATTCAGATACACTTCTGATTAAATTTTTTACTGAGGCATCGTTCCATGTGAAAAGTCTTTCTGGATTTATAACATTATGTACCAACACAGAAGTACATAAAAGAATTGTGTAAATACCACAAACCACCATACATTTTGTGATCATTATGCCTATGAATGCTTCGAAATGGCTTAGATTACACTTCCAGTCTGGCATAAGTATAAATAATGAATATATGATATCGTCTTTAGTTTGCATGTCAACATTGCATATTGGTATCATGTTTATCCTCTCTCCAATTTAGAATAATGGGTTACCAGCTTGTGTTAAGACCTAATGAAGTCAACTAAGCTTCTTTCGCGGGTATGATTGATAAATAATATTTGAGACAAAAACAGTGTTTTAATGGTGATGATGATCAATATTTAAAATAAAGCCATTGGGACAATTTTAGCAATAGAAATCAAAACGAAATATCGATTGAAAATAATTTATTTATTACCACCTAACAATACTGTTTATTTCATTTTTTTACTACTAGGTATGTTTATTTCATCACTTTTTACCTCATTTCTAATACTTTCGTTCTGTTCTACACATCTACTGTCATCCACTATAGCTGTATCCACTTAAATGACTAATATTAAAACTTATAATAAATTAGAATTGGGATGCACTTGCATTTCGTCTTTACTGTATTCCAAACAATTAAACACTAAGAGTCTTCCATAAATTCAATCTTCCTCTTCAATTTCATCCATTTCATCATCCGATTCACTTTCAAGTGCTTCAGGTTTTTCATCATCATTCCAAATGGGCACTGTTATGACGTAACTGTTGATATTCCCGCAGGATTTTTTCGTTTCTTCACCAACAGGCGCTGCGAGAGGGAACGTAATTTCAAGTTTTGAATTTCTCAGTATCCACGTTGCGTCTTCTGGGCTTAAATTATCTGGTAAAATCTTCAAATGCGAAGCAAACTTGCCCTCAGCGCTGATGTAAACCGCCTTGTGCAAGACTTGGACGCTTATGTCACTGATTTGCAACTCGGGCAAGTAAAGCTTTAGGACATAGGAGCTATTATTGTATACTTCACGGTAGCGTGTGTGCATGTTGTCTTTGCAGTGGTCCTCGAATTTTCTTTCTACAGAAATAATTTGATGTGCTAGTTGATAGAACATTTCTTCTGCATAGTAGCCAGTGTGATGATGTTGATGACATTGAAGACCTCGACACTGGTTGCAATCAACTATGCTGAGAAGAACTAGAACAATTAGTATGCGATACATTTTTACTAGCCGTTTCACAAAAGTAAATGTGAAATTGTGTTTTTGCCAATATTTATTTGCAGGCTTATCTGTTGGAACTGTTTATTGATTTGATAATGGTTTTGTTGGTAATAACCATTAGCGGTTGAATTTTTAACCGCTACAGTTATCGATTCACTAATTCAGCAGCATCTTAGCCGTAGGTAAAAAACTATGCTTTCTTGTATGTATGTTCTATGAATTAACAAATACATAATACATAATATTATATACAATTTTATAACGTAACTCAACAGATGAAATAGTAAGAACTTAAATTATTATATATTATTTTTTACACATCTTGTTCCGCGTAGGATTCCTACAAGCTTTTGGTTTAGTAAAGGTTAGATATCGACCACTTTGGGAATCCCTACTTTAAATAATTTTTTTAAATGATTTTTTTTCTTGGTTTGTCTAGATTGGTTGTACATGGCCCCATGGGGTTCCTAGTGTGTAAAAAAGTTTACTCTTATTTTGAGTTATTGTTACTTACGTTAAGTTATTATCACTTACAATAACTTTCTATAGTGCTATTCTAAAACTTAAAAAACTTACCCGCTGCCGCCCCCCGATTGCACCAAAACACTGCAAATTTTAAAACGCGTCGCAATCTGCTTTTGACGACGCCGGGCGCAGTAGTTAGTCATAAGCGGTTTCACTCAGCCACAGAACTGAGAGAAAAGATGAGACGGGAAATGCCCTAAACCCCATATGGAATAGAATAAAGAGTGTCAAAATGTGTGCCGTTAACGTGATTCCTGGATTGAAGGGGCAAGAACAAATACTTGATTTTTCAAACAGGAACTAGATATAGACACAAACCCACCAATAACGATTCGGTGTCCAACATTAAACGTCTAAAAATCGACCAATGAGAATTCGACTTCATGCTTTAACTAGCTGATTTAATGATAAATTTACACACGAACTTATAGCTTATGTTTGTCTTCCTCCCTCTCTAATAATTTTCTTTAAGAAAAATTTAATCTGGATATTAATTTCGACCCTCAATTTTTACTCTATCTTACTCTACGAGCATTATACTTTATCATGTCACAGCATTCAGCCAATTGACGTTGAGTTATGACTTCGGCGGCACACTAGTGACTGTCCAGTTTTAGGGTAAGTTCTCTTACGTGTCTCAATCATCCGTGCACTCAACTAATTTTGGATTTAAAATGTTACATTAGAGGAAAACGCTTCATACTTACCGGCTTAGCTGATGAGAGCCGTTTGGGTAATACGAGTAGCTGTATGATGAAACTGGACGTAGAGGAATGAGAGGAATATTTCTTCTTGCAACAAAAAGCGGTCAAAAATTTTAAATTGCAACATTTTATTTTTAAACACGTTGGAGTAAAATTACTTATTTGTGAAGTTTAGTTAAATCTAGCGTAGACACACTTTTAAAAAAGATGAGGCCAGGAGGGAGGGACAATAAGATTTTTTTAATGAGGTAACATTTTTTGTAATTGAACTCCTCGTAAACGGCTGGATCGATTTTGATAAAACTTTGTAGGTGTGTTCCAGTGGATTCGAGAATAGTTTAGATTTATAATTACACCCGGTAAGTGGCAGTGGTCAACAAAAATTCTAAGGCAGTATGAAGTTTGCCGTTTTAGCTAGTATAATATATTATTATGATCGTACCTAGTTGAAGTAATAAATGGTAGTATTTGTTGCTTTAACTAGACACCTACAACATTCACACTTTCAGAAATTCGTCGTATTTCATTGTATCTTCCTTCTTTCGTTCCTATTTATTTCAAATAAACGTATTACCTATACACATACCCACGCCTTATAAATCCGAGTAGTACCGTCTATCTGTTACAAATGCTATGACTACTGATTACTTCGTATCGTTACATCATTCAAATGAGATACGAATCGACAGAAACGGAATACACTGGCGCTCGACACCAATGCTTATCTTTTAATCGAATACACATCTAATCCACATTGGTGAGGGTACGCAAATACGTTGTGACGTCACGTGACATCACTCGTACCGTGATTGCCAAATGGCCGATCTCTTGGAAACGTGGGCACCTGGGCCCCTACCAATTTTTAAAAACCATTATATTGTAACCTACGATGGATTGCTTCAATATTAAAATAACGTCACTTTAAATTCGTACCATAAGCGGTTTTTGGAGTTTACTCCTTAAGAATCGATTTTCATATATAAGGCGCCCGGTATGAGAAAAATCCGAGGGGAAAAACCTACTAACAAGTCACGAAATCGTGTCACGTTTTTGGTGCGCAACTTTCTAATTTGGCTGTGAGTGTATTAAGACGTAGGTACATATGGTATGCTGTATAGGCGACTATACCT
>DWBH01000331.1:0-13199 GCA_018230765.1 Ernsta delagoae
ATCTGTTGTTATAGCGGCAACAGAAATACATAATCTGTGAAAATCCGCTCTTTGTAGCTATGTTCATAAGAGATAGCCTGCTAACAGATGGACGGAGAGACAAAGAGAGGACAGTCTTGAGAATGGAACCCTGGATATTTTTATCCTGGGTAAGGGATCATAAAAATACAGTCTCTTAATTGTATAGCCTTCTTGCAAGTGGATAGATATTATAGCAAAACCTCTGATTTGATAAACTGATGATTTATCTACTTGTATTACCTAATCGAGACCAAGAATATAAGATGAACTAAGATGGATAGCTGAATAACATCATTACAAGATTTCCAGTAATATCTTCTTCAATGCTAGAAATGTAAGATTTATAGCATGAATTAGTCGATAGAGTTTTTAGGTACAATTGTTGGCCGCCGGTTCTAGATGGTCGCCGCCACAAATTTATGGATTACAGATTTTGTCAGATCTCCCTCAATATAGGCTGCCAGAAAAAAGGCCTTGAGTACGAGTGGCAGAACACGTATTGTGTTCGTTGTACTGTAAATTTTGGGGGTTTCTTAAAATTTCAATTTTCAATAGTTATAGGTTAATATCAAATCAACTGAAAACTTCTGACTCAATTATAATCCTCTGCGATTAAAATTTATTTTCTTTTAACGTGTTGATAATTATAATTATTTCCTTGGGGGTGCAAATGGGAGTTAAAAGTTAAAGAGCGGCCGCTCAGACACTGCGTTCCTGACAGGTCGTGGTCGAATGGACTATGTGATTTCGAACTAATGTAAAATTTACGGCAAATACCTTTTATTTACCTTAATAACGAGTAATAACATTAAAAATTGATAATGTCAAAATAATTATTAACAATACATTATTAACAATAACAATTAATTTGGTAACGAATATAAAAACGACTGTTTTTAAAAGACTAACAACGTGATATTGCGCTGTTTCAAAGTTATATCAACTGTTCGTTTTTGAAGGGATCGGACAAAAATAACGTGGCATTTGTAACTGAATAACTTTGTTAAGAAAATTATTTTCTTTTCATTCGTTACATTTAGCAATTACGATTCAATTTAATCTAGTCATCAACAATTTTATTAACATTGTGTTTGAAATAATATATATAATTCCTGTAAAAATAACAAAATATATTATAAATTGAATAAATTCGCATAATAAATGCAACAAATAACGTTACTACTACAACGTAAGTTATATATAACGTTATTTATCGTACATCGCTAGTCATGATGAATAAATGACATGTGTCAGGAACGCAAGTCTGAGCGGCCGGTCTATAGAGTACCTACGCAGACTTCAAGTGAAGATCATGAAATCTTCGTATAAACAAATAAACTTATAACTATTATATCGTTTTTGGAAAATCAACCCACAAGCAGCTCAATTAAGAGAGAAAAGATATATAAGTTTACTACTTATTTTCACAGAAGCTCCGCAAGCTCTTTGGAAATTGGTTTTTTAAAGCTTCTTGAAAATGTAGAAATATTAACTACTTAATAACTAATAACTATATAATACCTACTTAAAATATTAATCCTGTTTGGAAAATCAATCTCCACGGGTTATCACGGGAGTCAAATAAGACAAGAAACTTTGAATCTGATACCATTTTACATCCTCCATATTTTCAGTACTTTAAGAATGGAACCTTTCTTGCTATTGATATTCATCGTCTGAACGTGAACACAATAAGTACGTACCTATAGTTTGTTCGAAGATAAAATATGTCTACACATAATATATATTTATCATTAAAAGAGCAAGTAGTTATACCTAAAATAATTCTGTAATCAAAAACTTCCGCATTTCATAAATAACTTCAACGCTTATAGATATTATGCAGAGCTAGATAGTAACTATGGTACCTATGGTACCTACTTCCAAAGTAAACAAGAGTAAACTAAGTTTTACTTTGTTTGGAATGGAAGTAAACAAAGCACCAAGTAAGAAAATGAATTTAACAAAGAACCTTCCATTCCAATATTTAAAAAATATGATTTTTATAAAATATATGACAACTCACCATTTACTACACAAGAGATCACTAGGCGAACCTAGATTTATTGTATAAAATAAATAGGTAGCTACTTACACGCAACCAATCTACACGAAAAAGTTTAGTTCACAGTTGCACAGTTTTTTGTACCAATCTCTCAAATCAATTTGTGTAAATAGTAACATTATGTAGTTGTAATTTGATTAAACTATTGGTTAATAAATTTATCATTGGTTCATTTAAATGTACCTATACCTACACTTATCTTTCCTCGAAATCGACAATGAACAAACTTGAATCAGATAAGGCATGTTGTAACTGAGAAATTCTTTGTGTAGACGTAGTCTATGCAAGGTGTCGTATCCAGCGTTAGGTACGCGATTTGTTTGCGGGTCGAACTCCTGGAGGAGCAGGTGACTCACAGCTGATGAGTGCAAAGGGTGTTAGCAGTTGGCAGAAGTTTAAGCCATGTAGGCGAGAGGGGCGGGCGGGGCACAGATTGAGGCCACTATTTAACCGCACGGCCGCCGCGCAACGACCTGTTGTGATCCCGTCATGGCGCGCTACGCCCGTGTCGCTACTCTGGCCGCGTGTCTCTTGTTTGCCTGCGGTGAGTCCTAACCTTTATCTTACGTCTTCAAATGTCACCTATTTCGCGACGTCATTAGGACCCAACGTCACATCCGCATATCTCAATAAAATAAATAAATCAGTGGTTGCGTCAACATCGAGTGCCGCATGAAAAGTGAATAGTGAAGTTGTTAAGTCCTACCGTCGCCGCGAGATATGCTGTGTCTCCACAAAACTTGCAAATGAATGCAGTTGAACGTGATCTCCTTGCATCAAATGACTTAAGAATGTAATCAACACCCAGCGAGCCTTTCAAGGACACCTTCAAAATAAACCCTTATAACAACTATCAAGCCTGAACCATGTGTATATATATACCGGTGCTGTGCAGTAACTGTCTGTAAAAATATTCGGTGGTAAATTACTGAGAAGTTCCGGTGTTAGGTAATATTGTAATCAAACGGAATTTGGTAATTGAATATTTCGGCACCTTTTCAGAGTAACAGACATTAGATACGCTTTAAGTATATTATGTAAGCAGTCTTCAAATCCGAAGTATGATTTGACTCTATAAAAATATCATGTCATTACAAAATATGTAAAACAAATGTTTTGCACTTGTTGCGGGAGAACTATGTAGCTGTAGAGAACTTTCACATTCGCTCGGCTGTTATTACACTGCGGTCGTAGTGCGCACTGCCGCGGCGACCGACGGCGCGGCGCACCGCAGCGCGCCACTCAGACGCGTTATATTCCGGCTTTTCTTGCATATCCTTTAAAAAGGGATAGTGGAGAGAGAACTTCAATATTATATAAGTACGCCTAAATGTAGTCTTTCAAATCAAATTTTAATGTTAATATCAATAGTAGGTATCTAAATAAAAATATAGGTTGAGATGTTTAACAAACTCGGACTTACTCATACGGGCGAACTTATATACGTATGTAAACACGTAATATTTTAAATTAAATTTGTGAATTCGCCCTTGCAACCATTTACTTTGATGCTTTATGTACCTAACTATATCCTTAAGTAAGAAAGAAGACGCCCACAGAGCTCCTGTGAATAATTTTAGAAATTAGTTACTCATTAGATTAAATGATCAAAAACTCTGCATACCTAAATATGCAAAAGCATACGTAAAGAAGCTTAACATCACAACAGGTCAAAATCTTGAGGTACCACCACCTTTTTAATTCGACGTGAACGAAATGTTAGGGCCCGTTTCACAATCTTCAAATAAAGTGCCAAATAAGGTATATAAATTGAAATATTAATTTATCCCCCGAATGGATTACTTGGGACTTAGTTGAATGATATAAAACAGGCCCTTTTGAAGCTAGGCGAAGTTAGCGCCATGTCTATACCTACATGTTTTGTCTATACCTACATGTGTGGCCACTTAAAGTGCCTCGTTTGCTGCTCTTAAACAATAAAAGATAGCGATCTTTAGTTCCACATTTGTTTACTATTCCTCCTGCAAGCTGCTTGCTATGATAAATATATCTGTATTGTATTTATATTTATTGTATTTTAAGAAAGATTGCATTCAATTGTGTAGTAAATTTAACAAGACCGCAGCAAGATTGCGAAGCAATTCGCAGCCATTAGTACCGCGATGTATTGCAGAATCTTTCAATAATGTAGCACGTACGTGCTCTACTAAATATACATAAACCTTAATTTAATGAATTCGCGAGCATACTCTAGTAATCAAATATACCATTTGATAATGTCATCAACTTATTCCCAATAATTGTCAAATAACACCGGCTTATTGTAAGTCAGACAGAGGTAGGTACGATGCATAACACTGATGAAAACACTGGAGAAGTTGTGTAAATTCCAATACGAAGTCCAATCGAAATAATCATAGCCTAGATGTTAAGTGAAGCCACATATCGCATTCAAATATGTTAAGCCGTTTCAGAGATTAACGCGTACAAACAGACAAGCTGACATAAATCATTTTGTGTCCAATTTCCCCTTATTAATAAACGTGGACTAAAACTAGTCATGGATTAAAAATAGTTCTGTCACTTTATGTCACATAATGAATTAAATTTAAGCCACGTTTGTTAATAATACCCGTTGCGTTTATAACGATCCCTATTAATTTGTTTTGTCAAAAACTTTTAATGTACAGACACGACTCATTTATACATTTATTTTCTTGTCCTATAAGATGGTCTGCTACTAGAGTTTATACTTAAATCACCAAAATCTAAAGTTTCCAAGATTAAGAAAATATCATACTCACTATTATAATGAATTACAATTTACACCAATATGTTCTTAATTCCATAATTGCTGAAATAAGGAAAAACCTCAAGAAAAAACCATAAACACGATAACTTGTTGATCTCTTTTACTAAATTTCGAAAGAAAATTTCCACTTATACTGTCATAACATAAACCATTCCTAGTTTAATGTCCATTTCATAAGCTTTTTCATCGTACTTCTTACCCCGCATATTACCTTCTTATTACATATTACTTATTCAAATTATATATATATGCGGATCAAAAGGTAACAGAGCTTGTTAGCCAAATACTAAGTATATTACTTAAGAAAAAAATTAAACAATATTACAAAATATGTACATCATCCTACGTTCGGGCTATGAATGACCTGTCGACCTTTACCTAGTTACAACTTAAAAGAATCGCATTATTAGTTATTCTTCTTATTATTCTTGGAAGACCACGAAAGAAAGCTTTTACACATTTCATACTTTACATATGAGTCGCAAATGAGCACGATTGGAAATTATTCTACCCATATGATCACTGCAGCACACGTAGGCTTCGCCTAACGTCATACGTAAATTAAAAATAAATTAAAATTTCAAAATGGCAATGCTGTCTCATCTTGTCAGTGTCAAAATGTCCGCAACGCAAGATGTTTAATTACAATATGGTAAAAGACTTACATGTATATAGGTAAGTATAGGTGTTTTACGGCCAATGTTAGATAGTAACGTCAAGAAATTAATTTTATTTTTTGCATAATATCTAAATAGGTAGGTAGGTATATATTTGATAAACGAAATAAGGTAGAGCTTAAAATAAAGCTTAGGTATGTTTATAAGTAGTAGGTATTGATTTATTTTTTATCTAAGAGGGTAGTGGCCCCAGCAAGAACAGCCAAGCTTAGTACAAGGACACTCTGGCGCATCGTCGGTATCTTTAGCTTACAAATTGTTCAAATTACAATTTTGGCGTGTTTTTGGTGTATTTAATTAATCGTCTTTTGTGTTTTATTAATCGTCTGCTATTTCTTAGATTCACAAGTAACTGGCATAATTACTAATTGCAGTTGATTTTAACCGTAACGAATGCGTTAGTCATCGGTACTTAAAGACTGTCATTATCATTAGAATAGGTATAATTTGTCATTGAATATAATAAATTTCTTTTTATATAATTACCTAGTTATATAATAATAAGTTTATTTAAATATGTCAACAAGCCTTGCCTTTCACGTTACTTATTAATTACTAGGTTTTTGATTTTCTTGCCGCCCTTTCCGAACATTAGCGTAGGAAAAGAACGTAAGAAATAACAGTTTTATATGCACTTCCTGGATCAAAAATACATGAATTAGATACTGTGGTAACCTTGGGGATTGTATTGCATGCGTTTTAAATGCCGTGCGTTTTTTTTATACTTATTTGATTTTATCGTAGCATAATAAATATACTTACACTAGAATATGCTTGCGACTTTGTCCGCATGAGTTACGTAAAGAGCGCACATTCGAACTTGGCGGGTGTCATTTGACAATAGGGAATATGCATGTTTTTTTTATTACTTAAATTAATAGTTGGCAACATAATAACGTAGAAAAAATTATCAAAAGGCTTTAAAATACTAAATTAACGTCCCTATGAAATTGGTATACATAGGGACGTTAATTGCTACTATACTTATTAAGTAATATAAAAATATAAAAATTCCTATTCGCCGAGAAACATCTTGATTTAAAACATAGGTAGGCATGGCAAAATGCAACTCATTTTAACTAACGCCAATTTTTTAACATCCACATCCAATATCACAGTCATGTAATAAAAAATGTACCTACTGTCAGAAATTTAAAATCATCGATCAATTTTTTTGTTCAAAACTTAATTATTCTTTTGCTTCTCAGCAAATGAACAAGAAAAATGTTTTCTGATTAAAGACATGATAATACTTATGTATATCAATTGTATTTTATGAATATACCGTTATACCAAGTTATTGAAATATATAGAAGCGAGCGTCTCAAGAAGGAAAGCTAAAAAGTAATGCTGCATATTTATGAGGTCGAATGTCGGTATGCCAGCGGCGTGCAGTGCTCGACCGACGCCCGCGCTTCTCGCATATAACTGTCTATTTAGTTAATCAGTTTTCATTACGAATAAATCAATAAGCGGCTTTAGTTGGGATAAATTTAATAATACTATAATTAGTTTTAATTTCACTAAAATTTAATAGTAAAAAAAACTCTGCGGTAGTCAGTATAGTTATAATAATTATTATTAATTATCTATTATTTTAGAGATACAACCTGCTGACAGGCGGACGGACGGATAGACGGAATTCTAAAAACATAATATTATTATTCAGAGCTTCATAATTAAATCAATTCAATTCGCTATTATAATGTTTGTACAATAATTGTACACTGTTTCAAAAAGCCATACAAAAGACATCAACGCGCTCCGTTCTACCACGTTATGTTTCGTGTTAAGAATTCATAAGAGTTTATTACTTATTCAAATACGTTTTTTCTATTCCAAAATAAATATTTATAATTGTACTATCTTGGTGTCTTGGTAGCCGAAATACTTACTAACAAAAATTTTTGCTTCAAGTTTATCGGTCTAATAATTTACCTGATAATAATCGTAATAAAGTTTAGACTGTGTAATCGCTGGTTCGTCTAGTTCTCAGAGCTTCACTAACTTCAAAATTTATTATTACACAATGCTTTGTTTTTCAGTGGTAAGATGCTAATATTATTTTTGTTGTAGTAAGGTAACGCTTATAGAAACATTGTTGACTTTTGCTATTTTAATATTCTTTAATAACATATTAAATTTTGTAGTAAAATAACTGTATTTAGGGCACGAATTGACTTATAGATACTGTCAGTTATTGTTGCATTAAACATTGTTTGGCAATATCAACAAGCAGTAAGCAGATAAGAGAACAATGATATAATGTAACCGCGCTAGCATATGGCGTGCGGGTACCAGGCTCTCGCAAGCGCACCGTTAGATAATATTGAAAGAGGTAGGTTTCCTTATGTTACGTACTCTATACTCACGCACACAATCCACTCCGCATCCATTTCTTATTGCTTGTTAGCAAACATTAGTAAACTATGTCAGATACATAATTGACAAAAAATCAATATCTCACGTCAAACCACAATACTTATGGGAAAGTAAACACAACTTTAATAAATCAACGTAAATTGCCTCAGGAAAAAGTTATTGCCACGTTTATTTGAAAGTGGTCCAATCGTAGTTTAATAGGTAGGTAGGTAAATCGTTGAGATTTCCTGAATCATAATTGGCGGTCAAGGAAATCAACTATTCCGTAACCTTTTCAAATTATCATAATTTCGTCAGAAAACCCGTACAAAAGCATCGAATAGCATGCATAATGTAGCGATTCGGTATATAACAGACAGAAGATCTTATAAAGAATCGTCCTTGTCGCTTGCTTAAGCGCTGACATTTCTAACTAGTCAAATGTCACGTGCGCTCACTCCACCTTTGACATTTATATTGCCAAGTGACATTTTAGTTCTAATAATAAAAAAACATCTGCAAATATTTAATCAAATGTTACGTGTGAATATATTTATTAGTTAGCACAAGTTGGCATTTGTACCTACGGTGAACTATAGGAAGTAATGGTTCCAAGTAACGTGTGTGAGATCACTGAATTTCCGGAACATACACTTTATTACATAGTATGGCTGCAACCCGTTTTGAAAGTGACAAGGTCACGTGAATGAGTAGTATTAGTAGTACTAGTAGTAGTAGTAGTAGTAGTGACACTTTTTTTATTTCAGCTCATGTTGATGGGCACCGGTGGAGGCGACAAGCGGATGACGCAGCCAAGAAAGACGATGGCCTGGAGCAAGAGTTATGCAAGGACAAGGACGCTGGCGAGTGGTTCCGGCTGGTGGCCGGCGAGGGCGACAACTGTCGCGACGTCATTCAGTGTACCGCCTCGGTCAGTGCAAATGGCCAATACTACTACTTTTACTAGCATTATCCTTTTTCGGACGATAAGTTGATGAGATGTTTTTCTTAGAGACATAATAAAGCAAAACTTATTGCTGTATTAGAATTAATTTGCTATAAATATGTATATCACCAGCACTCAGTCGTCCTCGTTAATATTTAGATTAAGCCCAGTTCAACTATTTAAACATTTTAAACCTACTATGTTGCTTAATATATTCTTGATCTTGCTAAATTCTACATTTTAATAATAAATAATCGCAATGCCAGTATTTAACGTTAGTTATGTAATGAACGGGACCTCATGTTATAAAATTTTATTGATAAAAAAGCTTGTAAAGGCTCAAGAGTAAAATTAAGTTATTGTAATATCTACATGTTTACAATTTATTTACAGTATGTGAATGTATAGGTAAGTAATTTATTTTTACTTAACAGAAATACATACATTATTGTCTTCTAAGTACAATTTTTTTAACAGGGTATTCAAGCCATTCGTTGCCCAGCCGGTTTGTACTTCGACATTGAAAAACAAACTTGTGACTGGAAAGATGCTGTGAAAAATTGCAAATTGAAAAATAAAGAACGCAAAATTAAGCCACTCCTTTACACCGAGGAACCTCTTTGTTCTGATGGATTCCTGGCATGTGGTGATTCTAATTGTATAGAACGTGGTTTGTTCTGTAACGGCGAAAAAGATTGCGCAGACGGTTCCGACGAGAACTCTTGTGGTAAATCACCATTATGTATACATATATACTTATGTGAACTTTAAGGCATTATTTATATATTTCCTAAACTATATGTTCTATCTATATAATCTAAAATTAAAATACGCAATTGAACTTGAACGTAAAAATAAAAACTGGCTCGCAAGGCGTGACGAACGACCTGCCTGAAATGCCAATCACTTGGCCTAAAAAAACATCTCAATGCTGTGTTGCAAGCCACCTCTAGCGATGGGGTGCTTATTTTATAATATTTACATATCATTTACAATACTACATATCAATAATTTACTATATCAAAAATTAAATAAATATACAAGTAAGTCTTAGGTCTATACCAAATGCAATTATTGGGGCAACAAGTATAATTAAACCTGATATTTATAATGCACATGGAATATGCTCGATTGTAGCTGACCTTTCTTGTGTGCAACTAGTCGGTATGCAATGAGTAACATCGCAGTTGATTCATACCCATAAAGGCGTACACCCGAGTACGCCTTATGACTTGAAATCACCCGGACAACACAAAGAATGGTAATTAGGCACATGTTAAGCATTGCAAGTTATATAAAATCTATATATTGTAAACTTCCCGTAGCTTAAAAGATAAATATATTATAACTGTCATGATAATAGACTTTTCAGAAATTTTTTGAATAGATTGCGAGCACACTTACCTACCTATGCCGCATAGCCAGTTTTGACATAGGTATAGCGTGTGGCCCACTATAATTCATGCCTAGCAACTAGGTAAAATTGTTTTGCAAGCATTTACATTTCTGTTGCATGCAGTTTCAAATACTTTTAACATAGGATGTTACGTGATACCCGAATAGCCAGAATTTCTTTTAAGCTATCACCACACAGAGTTAAAAAGTGAAATCCGAATAGGTAGCGAGTTTTCTGAATGATTTGATGAAGCGAAAGTACCCATACTAGTTCCAAGTTCTAACAACTGTCTTGTGACTCGCATGCTCAGCATACATACGGACTCGCTTGTTTGTGTAGGTACTTCCGTATCAGTAATATGCACGGATATAATTTTCTAGCCGGTTTTATATTAAGTAAATGTTATAAGTAATATTATTATAGGTACTATTACGTCTTTTATAAGGTAAAATAATGAATTTATTAAAAACTACATAATTATGTTATTTCTTCTTCTAGATATTGACAACGACCCTAATAGGGCCCCACCCTGTGATTCAACACAATGTGTTTTACCCGACTGTTTCTGCTCGGAAGATGGTACAGTGATTCCCGGAGATTTGCCGGCCAGAGATGTGCCACAAATGATTACAATTACTTTTGACGACGCTATTAACAATAATAACATTGAGTTATACAAAGAAATTTTCAACGGGAAACGTAAGAACCCCAATGGTTGCGACATCAAGGCTACGTTCTTTATTTCACACAAGTATACAAACTACTCAGCCGTACAAGAAACACACCGAAAGGGACACGAAATCGCAGTACATTCAATCACGTAAGTGTGAAACTTTATACTGTTTTGCTGTACTACTAGTATATAAGTATACATGTAACTATTTGATGGTTAGAACTTTATTCAAACTTCTTTTTAGAATACTACACCAGCAACGTACTTCGTTAGCATCGCAATAAAAAAGATAAAGAATATGCGCCAATAAAATTTTACTAAATATTTATTTTATTCGCAGGCATAATGATGACGAACGTTTTTGGAGTAACGCTACCGTTGACGATTGGGGTAAGGAAATGGCTGGAATGAGAGTGATTATTGAAAAGTTTGCTAATATCACCGACAACAGCGTTGTAGGCGTTCGTGCACCGTACCTTCGTGTTGGTGGAAACAACCAATTCACCATGATGGAAGAACAAGCTTTCTTATACGATAGTACTATTACAGCACCACTTTCTAACCCACCTCTATGGCCTTACACTATGTATTTCCGTATGCCTCACCGATGTCACGGAAACCTACAAAGCTGTCCCACCAGAAGTCACGCTGTTTGGGAAATGGTTATGAATGAATTGGACCGGCGTGAAGACCCCAATAATGATGAATATTTACCTGGATGCGCTATGGTTGACTCTTGCTCTAACATTTTAACCGGAGATCAGTTTTACAATTTCCTCAATCATAATTTCGATCGCCACTATGATCAAAACCGAGCTCCATTAGGTTTATATTTCCACGCTGCCTGGTTAAAAAACAACCCTGAGTTCTTGGACGCCTTCTTATACTGGATCGATGAAATCATTCAAAATCACAATGACGTTTATTTTGTAACCATGACTCAGGTTATTCAATGGATCCAAAATCCACGAACAATCACAGAAGCGAAAAACTTTGAACCATGGAGGGAAAAGTGTGCGGTAGAGGGTATCCCTGCATGTTGGGTACCACATTCTTGCAAGCTCACATCGAAGGAAGTGCCCGGGGAAACCATTAATTTACAAACATGCTTGAGGTGCCCAGTCAATTACCCCTGGCTTAATGACCCTACGGGTGATGGCCATTATTAGAAGAGATCTCGCGCCTCACGCGCTCCAAATTAGTTTATAAAAGAGAATAGCAATTGACTTATTGCACGGACATATTTGGGGTTTATTAAAATTATTTCCAACTTTGTATAGCCCCGACAGTACCAATGCAATTTTGAATATGTGTCCCTGTAATTAACAATGTACTGGGTCAAAATCCCGTCTCTAGTATAAGTGCCTACCTATATGTAATATAGACTCACATGAATATTTAATAGGTCTGTTTAATACTTTATGTGATTTTCTATTGTAAGTCTGTTGGATAAAAAATTTAATATAAAACATAAAAAATGCACTGCTTCTTATTTTTACTCCTATTGAAACATGTCTTAATACTATTACACAATCATATTAATCTGGTAGCTACTAGAATATTTTACACATAGCGTAGTGGCACCAGTCTTCAACACATTAAGGACATGGTAGACTTCTGTATAAAATTAAGAGCCATTTAGTTATCTTAAACAAAAAATAGGGTTTGAAAATGGTAAATCCTTGAGATTAAAATAGGATCGAGACTAAAAGATAATCCAAAAAAACGAAAAAGTTAAGAAATCTCCAGTATTCAACACTTGATCTCCAGTAATCAACACTCAGTAATCGACAGTTACCTGTTTTAAATATAGAATCAGTACCTACAATTTTATTACACAGATACCTAAGTCATATTTATATACAAAAATATTCATGTCACACGTTTGTCCACCATAAACTCTTAAACTACTGGGTTGACTTCAATCAAATTTTGTGCACTGTGTACATTTTGATCCAAAATTATAACGAAATAACTTAAACTACAATAAATATTTTCTTAATTATATTTGGCACAATCATAGAAAACAAATAAATGTCAAAGTATTTTTTTTATTTATGGCGATGGCACAGTTATGCTCAGCTAAAAAAAAAAAACAATGAGGAGAATACGTAATATGGAATAGAAATATACCTATATAAAAACATAATTATAATGGAATAAATAAATAAAACTAAATCTTTATTTCACTTTTTTTTAATACGATCGACACTCGTCGATCATTGGAAAAGTTGGTTTGTGAAATACTAGTAATCGGCACCAAGAATTTACTCTTATTAAAATATCC
>DWBH01000332.1:0-13193 GCA_018230765.1 Ernsta delagoae
AGAACATTCCCATTACTATTGAAAAAAGTAATGGTTAATGCATTACTTTTTACATTAAGATTTTCGAAACTCTGGTTTGGAGTTGGTAAAATAGCCGTCTTCAGAGTTATCAAACCAGTTGGCGTGCCACAT
This sequence comes from Ernsta delagoae, assembly GCA_018230765.1. Classification (NCBI taxonomy): domain Eukaryota; kingdom Metazoa; phylum Arthropoda; class Insecta; order Lepidoptera; family Hesperiidae; genus Ernsta; species Ernsta delagoae. The sequence goes on from DWBH01000332.1 coordinate 133, forward strand.
TATCCAGCCACGGATCAGGTAAAGAGAGGACAAAGCATAAGTAAAGAAGCCTTCAACAGAATAAAAAGTATAAAAGTCTTGTCAATTCATTGGGAGATGATTGGGAGATAAACTCACGGAGTCACAAAAAAGTGACGTTTGTGTGAATTTTTTTTATTGGACAGTCTCTTCTTTTTATTTGCTCTATGTAAGAACCATCTATCAGAAGATTAATAATATTAACGTCGTGAAATAACTGCGTTTTCACCGCGTTATTGAAAATAGGCAAACTAATCAAATGAAAACTTGTATTTACGCACACATTTAAATAAAATTTCATCATCAATAAATTTACATGTGTAAAATATTTAAGTACATTCGATATAACGGTGTCCATTCCACGTCTGATTGTTCAGAAAAAAGAGATAATCCACGGTCAATATTCCTATCAGAGGGTACCTCGGTCGGTTTTATCTAATCAATGAAATGAGCGCTCTCGTATCATAATGTAAAACGGCTATTCTCACGATCGATTGAATACGATATGAGTTAGGACGACAACCTTTTACAGCATTTTAGCTACGTCATAAATAGAAATGAGATATAATATAATGAGAAATAATAGTATAATACAGATTTCGTATATCTAGTTTTTATTATTTGCAATGTAACTTATAATAATAATAATAATACAATAAAGTTCACTAAACAATATGATACGACGAATGACTCCATTTCGCTCTAAAGTCCCACGTTCAATCCAAACCAGTGATGAAATGAAATCGAAAGCACTATAGAACAGAGTCTCGTCACTGTAAACTATAACATTAAAATAGAGAGGACTAAACGACGGTTCGAATGATTGGTTTAATGAAGCCGCGATCACCTTCCAATGTAGGCAAGCTAACGAGAATGACATTGGGCGCGCGCAAAAAGTGTTTAAAACAACAACACATATTTCGCGCATAATTACGTAACCACTGAACTGAAAGCAAAACAAATGCGTAATGATAGAATTGCCCTGTTATGTTAACAATTGGTTGTATACACATACCTACTACAGATACATCACATATAGGTAATCGACTGCAATCGAGAAAATTCTTGATAATTGATTATTTGAGAAAATATTTGACACTAATTTAATAACAATTCGTTTAGACATGGCTTCACGTGTTAACGCTACGAAGTTAATTAATTTTAAATCAAATATATTCAGACTAATATGAAGACAAAGAATGGTATAAATAGGGTTTCTCAGTAACCTGACTCATATAAGACAAGCCCCGGCGCCTAAAATAAAACTACACATGTGAAAAAGTCCAAGTCACTAATTTAAGTACGGTCAATAAATCTAATCGTAACTCAACATCCTTCAAAGCAAAGCTCGCGAGTCGCGTGCCCTCTGATATTTTATGCTCGTCAGATGTCCCTATTAACCTTGCTCCACCGTAACAAAATCAATGAAACCGACCCAAATTGCTTTGAAGTCATAGAATGCTTTCCGTTGCTTTCAAGTGTGCGAACTTTTTCTGTCATAATTGCTTTAGGATTAAATTTAGGCACTTGAGCTCGTAACTTCCCCCTTCTGGCTCGTGGAATTGTCGATTGAAATTCAGGTGCTATATTTAGTTGGTATGAGAATGGTGGTGATTCAATCGTCGGGAGGATAAAAATGCATCCAAATGCATCGGAATCGTCCGGTGAAGCAAGTGAATAACCTCGAACTTGAGCATACGAGTACGTTAACGAGTGTATGTAAACAGAAGCACGCTCTGGCAAACGAAATTTTCGAGGAAAGACTCACTTCCGCATCGGAACGGGTGCACCGCCCATCACAGGCCGCATGGAAAATAATTATACACTTCGAAATTTGAATATGTCCCGATAAATTAATTGTGTATTTTTTATTTCCATTTTTTGCTTATGAATTCTTAATGAGCAGAATTTTTTGTGGCTTAGTCGCACGGTCAAGGAAATAGTGCACAGTCCGAAATATATCGTATGTACCAGTTTGTAGCAGTGCGTGCGATTTGCGCGAGCGTAATATTTCGCATAATAAAAATATAAATACATAGATTAGAGGATAGTGGGACATAACCATTAGAAACAAAGAATTAAACAGAACATGCAAACACTATTCCTTTCTCTAGCTCACAACTAAAACTTTATTTGTCATCGAAATAACTAGGTAAGTAACGACTTTGTTCTACTAACATCGATGTCAAAGACTAAAGTGTGTTTAGTATTAGCACACATATAATAAAAGTACCATTCCACACTTTGTATGTAAACACCAATAAAACTTACATAATGAGTGAGTTTCTACGAAAACCATATATCAAATCAAATCAAATCAAAATTTTTTATTCATCATATAAAGGTATTTTACATACACTTAATGAACGTCAAGCATGATATAATAATGATTAAATAAATACACGAGATAATAATTAATGATAAATATTATTATTATATGAATGATACCAGCAATTAATAGATATGTACGAGCAATCTTGACTTTCTACTTGAGTAAAACGTTTTTAGCGGTATGAAGCCTATTAAAACACTGAACACTGAAATAGGTATGTGTACATACATAATAATCTTACCGCAAACTCTCCATTCCCTGCACTGGTAACTTGATCATAGTTATGATATATCGATGTTGCAAGATGCAAGCAACTACTTGACCATTCATCATGCATGTATCAAACGCTAAAAATTATTGTGTTGTCGACACGTATGACACTAAATATATGAAAGAAATGAGTTTCTCAGACGGAGGCTAGACGTTTAGTAAATACTATGGTATGCAAATATAATATTCACTAACCGTGTAATCGAGCACAGAACTGCAGTATGAACTCATTAAGTATTTATCCGACAGTTTAAGTATTTGTTTATTGCACTCCTATAGAGATGCAATAATGGAATCTGCTGTACCTATTTATTTTATGCAAAATAGTATGTGTATAATCAGTGTTTTTTGAAGTTTACGTCCGTATAAACTGTATAGGCATATAAAGAATTCCGTTCCACATCTTATATGATTAAGCCAGCTCGTTAGACAGCTGTCATTTGCCAACTTCCTGCTTCGCCGAGCAATGCAGCGGTAACGGTACGGGCCGGGACTCTTTCACACATCGCGATGTCATTGATACTGATACGGGTTTGAGATAGATAGATAACACTATGATAGATGTCACTTGTGAACTTCTTGTACCTACTACAGTGCAGTGATATGATCATACAACGGGCCTTCATTATCTTATCAATGAACCTGATAAAAATTATGTTTGTTTATACGTTCGTATGTCGAATTTCTATCGGTGATTCGGTCTTAATAAAAATTTGTATATTAACACATCACTTGAGCTTACTGGCAGCTGATAAAAACCATGTCCACCCACGTGCTGTCTATAATAGGAAAGATCTACTTTATGAGTGGGGCACTGAAATTTAATATGTTGAAGCTAGGTACGTACAATACGCGAAACAAGCGTGTCAATCTTAGGTCCAGCTAATGTTTTGATACTCTTCATATTTATTAAGTAATGTATTAGGCAAATAGTTGATTTTAATAATCAGTATTGAAAGCTAAGGTTCGTTATTTCGGCAAACATTGACCTTCGACAAGTGTTGTGAATATTTGAGCGTGAAAAATACTTTGTCACTTCATAATCAGCTGTAGCTTTGAAATCACTTGATTAGCGTGCTATGACGTAACTGTATCTCAATCGAACTTAAGATTTGTATTTTAGACTAAACTAAATTAATCTCTAGTAGACAACACCATACATAGTTTATGAATCCGCTTCTTATCACCCCATTGTTGGGCGCGGGCATTAGGGCTCAGTTAGTTAGTTAGTTATGAGAAGATTATAATTACCCATATCAATAGGAATTTAAACAAATATTTTACCAGTACCAGGTCGTTGTAATCGTCTGTACGCTACATTTTTAAACTGGTGCGGCGGTAAGTTTGATAATAAACTCCTGATACAGTAAGCTTAGTATAGAAAATGTAAAAAATACTTGTAAATGTGTCTGGTAGTCGGAATTGATCTTAGATCAACTTGATAATTCGGCCAAAGTTCAAGCACTGGGTCACCATGTCCAAGCAATATCGAAAGTTTAGAGAAACACGGAGATAAGTAAAAAATATTTTAAGACAGGAGAATTAGTCCAAAGTATTAAGTATTGCAACTGTCCATTGCAATTCACGAGAGTAATAATAATATCGTCTAGGTCACGTTAAGCAATCATCAAGTTTTTTAACCGCAAATTAGCGTATTTCTTCATTTATTTATCTCGGACTTGCTTTTTATTCATTTTATTAGTTATAGTTGCGACTACGCCTTAATTTTATTTTAAGGACTATTTTAAAATCAATAACTAACCCAAACACGCTAACCACCGGTTAAAGTGACAGCGTGTGTCATTTGTACACAGACGACCAATTTAACTGGCGAATAGCTTACTTCGACCTTATTTAAAAAATATGTAACGGGCCCAAAATCAAGTAAGTGCCTAATTTTACTCACTTGCTATAGATACTTATTTTTTTACCCACTTAATTCTTTTAATAATAAGTACCTATACTACCTATTATAATAACGTCTATTGTTTGAATACTGCCTTGAAAGATGAAATGGATCAAAAAAATCGTGTGGGAATTTCATAGAAATGTTGATTTTGGGTCATTTCCACGGTTGAATTAATGTAAAAATGAGTTTAATTTTAAATTATTCACACAAAGCCTAACTGTTAGGTACGTGTCACGTGTAATATATCATGTAGAGTCTACATTGGAGGCTACCTTCACAACAAGAAAAGCTATATACGTCGGTTATATGAAACGACGTATGTATACTTTCAAGATTTCTCCGGTAGCAACAGATTACCAAAACCCAGCAGAGGGCCGCAAAGAAGAGTAACTAAAAGACATTGTCTACAGTGGCTATAGAGAAACCTTCTTATGTATACCATTTAACTGTAAACTGTCTACAATTATTAGTTAGCAGTGAAAAGATATTGTACATTGAGCGCTCAATAACGAACGACAACACTATCAAAATTAAAGACCGCATTAAATATTGTGCACAGGATGGGAGGAAGGTTTAGAAATCTCATGCGCAATTTGCAAGCGAGCTGCGAAACGACTTTGATGAATTCAATTAATTTACACAAGCGATCTATCATATAAGTAATAAGTATGGATTGCGTTACATTATAAAGTTTAGCCGGCTCACACCGGGCTTAGGACAAAGTGCCTCTTGACATTTGGGACGATTACAACTGTTGTGAGGTACGAGGCTGTACGGACCACGGATTGAAGATGGCACAATCCTGTCTCGGCGAACGCGACTCTCAATATGTACATTTCGGTTACACTTTCTCTTCGTGTGCGTGTCTGCTTATACGTTTCTCAATTTGGTTACGTACGCCAGCTTAGCATTTTACGAAAATTATGCAGGCAGGTTTTAGTACCAAAATCTTTTAACTTGCTTTACCTACTACATATTAAATTACTAAAATATAAATATAGTGACCGTAAATTTAAGTTTTATAAATTTTCTAAATTATAATTCGAAGAACATAAAAAGCTCGTCTATTTAATTGAGAACCTTTACAACTGTGGTTCCGTGCCGTGATAATGCGCGTAGGCCGGCGTAGGACGGTTGCGCGAATCGTCGGGCAAAACCACATTAAACAAGCGTTTAGGGATACTCAAAAATAACCTAACCATACGCCTTAATAATGCTTAAGGATTATAATTCATAACAAAGAGATTTGAGACCTTATTTCTCAAGAAAAAAGATTGATTATCGTCCAACACAACGTTTAACTGACGCCATTATTCTGAGTATTCTGGTCAAACCGGTTCCATGCTGGAGTCCGCGAATGGACCTGCTGCCGCACGCCAAATGAGGTGTATGCCTGCATTGCAAATAATGGTAACTCGTACTGGACGGATGCCAAAGTGCAAGAAAAAATACTTCGAGTGGAATTAACGAGTAACCGATTCAGATAAATATGTGCACTGACGCAAAACGCGTTCTCCATCTTCAAGCCGTTAAAATGTCCGAAGCCAGATTTCCTCACGTACAAGCTTAGGAATGAGTTGCAAATGCAAGTTTAGATGGATCTCATATCTACTTGACGAAATTACGTAAACTCAACGGGGTAAAAGTGAAAACCCCACAACTGCATGTAAATTGTAAGCTTAAAAATTTGTTGTTATTGTACATAACATAACAAATCTATGAACGCAAAGGCCGACTACGTAATTCAATCTGAGATATGGCCTAATTAGGCCAGAAACGCTAAAACGACCACGCCTCGTTTGTTATTCAGACAAAGTATTCCTATCTACATTCGTTTCGCATAGTGTCGGGTCGGGTATGTCTACTGTGACTTTCGTACAGTTAGTAAACATTGAAGTTATTCAAATTTTTCACTAGCTACATTTAATAAATTGTTTATGTAAATTGTAGGCATATATTAAATAGATTTTCAAATTAAGAAATCGCAACATGGTTAATAATATTATACGTTTACAGTAAGGAATATTCAACATTTTAGAATGTGTGTATCTAATAACTTTATACATATTCTTCGAAAGAACAATCTTTCAAGTGGCACCAACGTTTAATGACTTCGTGCAAAATAATCACATGAGGTACACACACACGACATCTTGAACACTGGAACGAATTTTTAATTCACCGTGTTAGGACATCAGCATTACATTAAATGAACAATAACTATTGAACATCAAAACAATGTAACCACGCTTCGGCGATGACATCACTAGCCGTTGAGGCTATTAAGAGCCAGATTCCATTTAAGATCCGTTAAAAAACTTTTGGTTAAGAATATGAACAATTCAATATGCTAGCGCTTTGTTTAAGCGCGAAATGTAATATCATTTCGTAGATTTTCTTATTCAATTTATTTTAAAACGTCTCTCACGTTTTAAATCTTTATTAATTATTCTTTTTCTTACTGCCTATAATTTAAATCTTAATCATTTTGTTTTGTAGTCTAATAGGTACCTATTGTTTGAATCACCTAAAATAGAATAGTTCATTACTTAAAAATAGAATGTATGTTAAGTATATTTTGTATACAATATCTCATAACATGTGGAAAAGTCAGCGACCTTAGTGTTATCTGCATGTGGTCGTTAAACTAATTTCGAGGCTACGACATAAATGTGATCTTTCAGCAAAAGTGTGAAAACACTAATTTATATAAGTAATAACTCACATACTATAAAACGGTAATTCTTTTTAAAAAGATAGTTTACAAATGTTATGAGATAAGTAGGCCCCGCATAGACAAACAGATTGACAAATGGACCGTTAAAGATTTTTAGTGTTCAGTGTCACAACACAACTCCATTATTGAGTTTATTTTGGCAAATGTTTTTCCTGTTTTCAGATGTTATGTTGCAAGGTACAATAATGGTCATTCCCTACCTACAAAGCACTTATTATACGCATTGGGAAGGTAAAGTGGCATCGTCAATTCCAGGTTTGATTAGACAATTGCTCGACATGCCAATAAATGGATTACCTTTACCCCAATCGCCTTGAACGACGTCGTATGGCTGCAATTATATCCGGTGCGTTAATCTTAACAGTCTGTTAATATTGTCAGGTAATGGACTAATGAGACGATACCTGTACTTATTAGGCCATAATAATATGTAATATATGTCGTTGATCTGGGATGTATATACAAAACCCATTTAATAAAAAAAAAATATGTTAATACGTTCGCTTCGTAGTGAAGGTACAGTTACCTGTACCTAGATATTTCTTCACAATCGTTTCTTTTCACTGAAGGGGATCACTTATAACCAGTGAAGGAGCAAACCCGGCTTCAATAATAACAAGCTCTATTAGTGCTTAATTCAGGCTTTTATTCTTTAATAATCTGACATATCTGACACGTACACAAGTCTCATGAGCACAAAAAAGCTGTTGGAAAACATGATTTTAAGATTATACTGAGAATTATAAAATAATATTATAATGTTTCTAATAAATTGGTAAAAGGTAAAATAAACGAGTAGCAAGATAAACTAATATTGTCTGAACAAAAAAACTCTGGTGTTGTCAAAGTTAGTAGGCTAGTTTCTGTGCGGTAATGCGGTTTAGGAAAATCACAAGTCGTTTACGTAAATGTCATGTGTGTAATGTAATTAACAGAAAAGTATGATTGTAGAAGCTTTCAACTAAACAGCAGGTACCTTGAATTAAATAGGCCGAAACGTTACTCTTACTGGAGTTTAATGGCAGTAATGGCAATCAACGTATCTATCCGAGTATGGCGGCTATCCAGGTCGCGGTTACAAAACGCTTAGCGAAGTAGTTCACGGACTCGCCAGATAATTCAATTGTGTGACACCTGCTCTTACGTGCTTAGATTCTGTGCAACAATTTTACCTACCGACCATTGTATACAAACAAATAATTATACACGTCACGTTTCAAAATTGCATACCGTTGTAGTTGTAACTTGTAAACTACACTAGATTCAGCGTTGGTGAACCGAACTTCGTACCGCAACCTCCGTTTCCGGTTGTATCTGCCGCTATAAATAGGACAGCAATTTTAACACTTCTCCGACATTTATCTAGACGCGGCAATTTATTTTCTACTTATCGCTTTACTTGAACAGAAAACGCGGCTTCACATTGGCCTTTCCGGGCACAGGTTTCAACGTATCCGCCGTAATTGCAGCACGCATATGCAAATGACATGACAGCGAATTATGTTTTGAGAGGTGTACTCAACGCAGGTACATCAAATGGGCACATTTCTCAACCGGCAAGTGGCAAGCCAGTGCGGAATGCGGGCCAGCCGTTGCTATCGGCCTTGCATCTTGCCAACGCTGACCACTCACACTTCTAGATCGAATATGGTTACTACAAAGCGAAATGTTTATGTGCGTTCGAGTATGCCGTGTGTACGGCGGACGTTGAACTGAATCGTTCGGTCCAATTCTACGATACACGGGTGCTTCAAACGTATCTAAAAATAAAAATCCCGAATTGGGTTTTTTATTTAGATTTTCATTTCATTCCGCGTATAGTTACAGCACGAAGGCTAGATTAGATGGTTCTGCTAATTGGAACAATAACGAATCGACGGACGCTTCGTAATAATGGTGAATGCACAATAGTAAGACATATGGTTGAATGCGTCCAATCTGTTCTACATTAGGACAAGGTGCTTGTATTGTATAAAAACAAACATTTGAATATCAACGTGCGCAACTTTTACTAAAAAGAATGGAGTGCATGCTATGTTTGTTTGTATGGACTTTTTTGTAGTTTCCGATATTTTATTGACAGTCTGAATTCATTCTAATCACTATTAACTAAATCATTTGCAACAAAATTTGTCCAACTTTAGTTCTGCAGAAAATATTAAAAAAGCACTGCTTAAAGCGGTTTCAAATATGTATTAGCATAATTACTTCATAGTGCCTAATAATCACATTTTACACTATTACCTAATAGCTGATAAATAATTAATGAAGTTATGAACAACAAGAATTAATAATGAAAGTTAGTATTAAAGGTATTTATTTTCAAACAATTAGCAATAGCTATTATCTGGATAATACTTAAATGGATAACTCTACATAATCAATGTTACATAATAAACAGTTCATTCAAATGATAAGGAAATTAAAATAACTTTATTACTGCTATTAACTAACAAATGATTTAGAGATATTATAATTTTAGTAGATCCATTAATGCAAAAAGTTTCTAACACAGTAAAAGAGAAAGAAAAAGATAGCATTAAGAGCTTTTTTAGTAAAAACATCTATGGTACATTACTCTTGCTGACACATTATTATTGGGTAAAGGAAAAGCCTAACCAGTATTAATTTTTGAGTTTAAATAAGTACATACCTAAAATGCCTTTGTGAAATGTGAATGAAATTGAATTCCACTTGAAGACAGTGCTTTAAATAAATGCCTTACTTAACACAATTGTATGGCAATTCTCTTATGTCTTTCTTCCATGGTTTCAGAGGCTACCATTATAAAAAAAATATGTTGGGTGTGTGTTTGTTTTGTTATGATATTAAAAACTAATTGTTGTTATCTTTGGCTATGGCTGACAAGGCTGTCCACCCCAAGCTTATCAGTATGTTGAAGTTATCACAATTGTGTAATGACTCATAAATACCATGCTTTCGGGTAAATATTGTAAGATGCTTATTAGTCAACATGAAGCACTAACATAATTTAATAAATTCATCAGGCTATTTCAATTTGTAGGAAATAGTGGTGGTAGAATTTAAAAAAGTCACTGGTACTGGTAAGTGATACAGAATGTACAATATATTCACAAAAATTAATAATGTTTGTAAAAATTTTAACAAAGATATAACTATTGTGAAGTGAAGCAAAATATAAATTGAAACTGCAATAATTTACCTTGTGATTGAAGTATGGAAATTCTTTTCCAAACCACTATGAATGTAACCAAACAGACACTAGCAAGCAAATACTTGAGAGAGAAGAATTCACATATCACATATTTATAGTAGCAAACAGCATTATTACAGATTGTGCATTTGTCAAGTTATACTTCATGTATAAAATGTAGGCTATTTGCTGTATTATTTAAGTTTTATAAGTGTATACAGTATATAAACTGTTTACTGATTAATTAATTATATATATTTTTGTTTGGCAATTCATTCACATCATCATTATTTACCGGCAACATACAAAATCACGGTTTCTGAGAATGGAAACTCTAGCCGAATATTTATCTACTTAAACAGAAGGCATCGAAGTAAAAATACAGTATATTATTATGTCAATGTGCTTATTTAAGATAATTTATTGAAGCTGCACAATAATTCGTTTTCTACTTTATGAAATAAACACGTATCAACACCGTTTCTACGTACTACTACATAAATATATAACGCTCATAACTTTCCACTTCAAACTACAACTTTTATGTATGCTGTAATACGAAGAAAAGAAAATAAGTTTGCCACTGAAAACGCACGCAAATCAAGTAAGTACAAAATTAAATGCAGTAATGTTCATTAAAATCCCTGTAACTCAAAGTAAAGGGAAAATAACTGTTAAGATACGCATTCTGTTCTGTTCACATCGTAGACAACTGACTCAGTCAATAGTAATTATTACTTACCCAGAGCTCAGTACCCCAATTCATTGTCACGGCAGTGTTATCACACAAATTCCACTAAAAACATTGAGAATTCACTAACACTGTTTTAAGCTATTAGATTATAGCAAATATTTCCACAACTTTTATTATTTTTCACACTACATACAGGTATCACCATTTCAAACACTAAACATGGCTGACTGACTGACAAAATGACAGTCCTGCAAAAGCTAGAGCTGCTGACTGCGAGTGAGTGAGTGAAGAGCAGTGAGTGAGTTGGTACTGAATACTGAATTTGAATTGAATACTAACTGACAGTGACATGACTTACCACCTGGCCATGACATGAATGAAAAATGACACGAATGATAACGGACTGAGTGATAAGCCTATAGTCTGTGAACGTGCCGAAAACTCACATAGACAAAAGACGCGAATCAGACGGCACTGAATGAATGAATGATTTTACTTAAAGAAGTCGAAAAGCTTGTTTAAGGCAATTTAAGCCGCTGTAAAACATACATCTCTTGATATTTAATTTATACTTTAAATAGGGGATAGTTATATTCCTATTAAAAATAATATGATAGTTTCTATTTAACAATGTAATCGTTTTTTTACCTTTAAACACATTATTTTATGTCTATGTATGTCAAACAAGGTAAAGGCAGACATTGGAATTAAAATGAACAATTTATGTAGGTATTAGAAAGAAAGAAGTAAAGAAAAAATATTTTATTTCACACGCAAAGAAGGGGCTTGTTCATTTTAATTATATAATAATAACTTATGATCGTTGATGCTGCAGCATACAATATCTTTAATATTTTATGCCTTATTATTTTTTTATCTTAATAACAGCAACATAATTTTGTTGTTTATTTAAAATCGTCGTTTTCTTTCGATATAAAAATTTTAATATGCCGTTCGTTATTTATGTTGCGTTGTTGTAAAAGGGAACCATCAGAACGCCGTCGGACTAAAGTTGTTCTCCGCACATCCTGTAAAAATAGCAGTAATTACTGAAAATACCTAATAAGTAGGTAGGTACGTAGCAAATATAGCGTTAATAAATTCCTGTAACTTGTTCTTATATTGTAATCGAACAAAATAAATAAATTATGCTTTATATTAAGCTATCATATTAAGTCTCAAGTAAGGTACCCGTCCATTTAATTTACTTTAAGTCTGTGTAAAAATGACATAGGTTGTCACTTTAAACGGCAAATAACCTATTTGGAACTTTGTTTATAAGTGTATTTCTTAGTAATTTTTAAGTAATTTAAATAATAAAAGTGCTTAAAATACCTTAATTGGTTCCAATATTATATGATGACTTGATCGCCTTGATGTTGATGGACCAGTAATAGACGACGTGCGAGAAGAAGGCAACGGGCTCTAAAATATATAAACATGTTTTAATTATTTTCCGTTGTTTCAAATAAAAAAGTAGAAGTATTTCATACCTTAAAAGATGGTACAAAACCGAAGTCTGTTGGCAAAGGTTGAGTTTGCAAACTGTAAATACCCTCTTCGGAAGTAACCGACACAATTGAAGGACGCGCTGACAACTGTTGAGCTATCAATACGGGGTCTGCATCTAAAAAAACCATAATTGATTGCAAAAATCTAAACACACTTCCGCTAAAGTCAAAATTATAATTTATTTGACTGGCCGGTTGGTCGACTGGTTAGCGACCCTAACTCCAAACCAACAGGTCGTGGGTTCGATCCCCACCCAGGACAAATGATTGTGTGATGAACATGAATATTTGTTGTGTGTTTGGGTGTAAAATATCTATATAAGTATATATTTACTAGCTGACCCCGGGAACTCCGTAACGCCTATCAAAAATATCACTTAGGGATATGAAAAATAGATGTTGGCCGATTTCGGAG
>DWBH01000333.1:0-13164 GCA_018230765.1 Ernsta delagoae
AATCCCGTTTTCGCGGTATGTTAAAAGTTAAAAACAATTTTGTTTCGACATTTAATAGTGATTTAGTAAATAATTGCGTCCGTCTATTAAATCAATCAATTCAAATTTTAATTAAAAAAATTAACAGTGCGTTGAAATGTCCATTTAAATACGATTCCTTAGCTTCCTTCTCTAGTACAAATATTTAATACACGATATTGAATTGTATTTAACATTTACCGATGCCTCATTGCTGTGTATTGTTACTTCAAATCTCACATAATATTGGAGGCTATGTTCAACCAAAATTGCGTACATTATGTTGTCATTATATTCTAAGCGAGCAAGGTACTTACATACTTTTGAATACATAGGTGGTGCAGAGGAGAGACGGGGTCAATAACCGACACAGATTTCTGACAGCGGCTACTCTCAGACAGAAGTTCGCGCTAATGGAGGATGAGATGAGATTGCAGGTTGGTTCTTAATTATAGTCCGATTGCTATGTAGAATAAGGTGCCACAATTGACATCTTTGCCATACTTTATGCTAAGTGGTAACAAAGGTTCCAAAGAAAGTTTTTTTTGTTTATTTGCCACATCTCGTCAGTTAAATCATCACTATAGGTAAACTTTGGATAAAGAAATGATCTGTAAAGCCACATGATATCCCTCTTATAAAGTAATTGTTTTCAACGATCTAACTATACATATATACGAGATGACTTAGGGTTCCGAAATAAATACTGCCGGTGGTGTCATTCTCAATTAATTGTAACGACTCTATAGGTGTAAAATCAATCGACCAATAAATAAAATTGTTGTCTTTGCGCAGAAATCCTTGTCGGAGGAGTGCGAAGACTTGGGCGTGGACTCGCCGTCCGCGTCGGACCTGTTCCCCGAAGCGGAGCTGCTGTTCTCCTCGTCGCCGGCACACGATGTCTCGCAGCAGCCGCACACGCGTGAGTTGCACGTCCTCCCATACTCTAGTCGAGAAGTATATGTAGGCAAAAAAGTAAGAGATGTGACATTATGAATAATATATCGCCCAACTACACTTGAGAGCAATAAAATCGCACACCTTGACTTTTTTTTTGATAAGGCAGTTTTTTTTTCATGAATCTGAATAAATATTTAAAAAAACACACATACTAATTGAAATTCTACCTCATTGCCTTTCTAATGATATCAAATACCAGTGTAAAAAATACCCATAAGAGGCTTTAGGGCACAAACAAATCAGTTATAAACCAAATTACAGAGTGTGCGATTTTATTGCTCTCAAGTATAGTTTATTAGCTATGTCAACAGAGTCTTAAATAAAATTGAATGATTGTATCCGTTCATCCAAATAAAATATTATGGTCGATAGACAAAAACCGGCCAGGAAACAAGTGTAACGTATTTAAAATTAATTAAAACAGTTTTAATATTATAATACTGTAGCTACAGCCTGATATAGACCTTGATTCGCAGCTCAAAGCAGCTCGATGCTCGGGCACAGCAGTATATCACCGCCGGACGTGGAGGACCAAGCGGCGACCGACCACCTCATAGCGCCGGCGGACACTCAACCGCCGGACAAGCCGCGCTCGGAGGACATTGACCTCGGGCTGGACGATGTGGGCATAGTGACGGTCAGCGAGGATGGCATGAGGGCGACCATATCGCTCGACCACGAGGAGTTTGTGCGCTCCCATCCAAACACGACGTTCCATCGCGAGCCCACTGATGATGGAGAGGTGAGGGGATTCGTTTCTATGTTGGATTAGTGGAGAAACTAGGGAACCAGTTAGCTATCTGATTAGTTAATAAATGGACTTCATAATAATATGTCTATGTCGTGGGTCTGTAAATGTCATAGTTAAACTTTTACCTTTACGATGCAATTTTGATTTTTATCACACCTAACTTGTGTGTGTGTGGTCTATTCAAATATTTATTGGAAGAAATCTCTTCTAAATGACCGCCTTTCGATCATTATTGTATGTTTATAATGAAAAATTTAAATAAAATAACTACTAACTTTAATATTGGGAGATATCTAAGTATGATTTACTAATACCGTTTTTACATTACAAGACTAGATATTAGCAAGTCAGTCACTATACATGTCATTTTTTTCTTTCAAGGTCCATCCAATCACGATAGACGATCTCAAGGCTCGTCATCTAACATCGACGATATTCCACGCGGGCAGAGCGCCCGCGACCGTGTTAGTGACCGCACCACAAACCACGGTCATATCGCAGGCAACGCCCGACGGCTCCGGCGTGGACCACGTGCGTTGCTCGCACGTAGACAACCTCATGCCCTCAGCGCCGCCCAAGGACGAGAGCCTCGACAGATTCGACTCCCTACTCAACGACTCGAGAGAACTCCACCTATCAAACTCAGCGTCCGCCATCATCCACTCCACCGGGAACACGACGCAGGTCATCCGCCGCGTTTGTTACGACGACAGGCGGGACGAGCCCCGATACCTCGACGATCCGGATACCATCATGCCCGCGGGCGACCCGAAAATGTCCGACGAAAGGGAAACGATGGAATCAAGCGGCGACGTCGACGACGATCACTCGTCGCCCGAACGCAACGCCGAAATGTTCTGGGAGATGCACTCTAGAGCGCGCCGGCTCGACTTCAGCAGCGATAGCGAGAAGTGTTGCAAGAGTCCGTACGACGAGAACAATTCTACGGATTCAAGCAGCATAGGTACCCACATGCGTCTCGACTCGGTCATAAAGGACGCGAGAGTGGACCGCTCCAGCACGGACTCGATGAACTTCGACGATGGAGGCCTACCACCGCTCCGTACGTACACCCCGAAGCGCACTAACCACGAGAGCCCGACTGCGAGGCGGGACGAACGGTACCCCGATAACGGCGAAGGCAAGCGACGCGCGTCCAACCGAGGCGTCGTTAAAAGAGGCTGCCATTGTTGCAACGGCTCGCCCGCGCCCCCCAAACCTAAGAAACCTAGACACAGGAAACCACATAACATGGACTTCAATTGAAGTGAATATTGTGATCCTCTGACATGACCCACCAGGCTTAGACGAACTGACTCAAGTAAAAACGTCTTGCCAGACTGAAAGCGATCTCTTGAAGCGAGACGTTACACTTTTTCTTAAATATAGTAAAGTAAAACCTTAGTTATAATGAAAGTATTGTTGACATTGTTTTGTACATAGTATAAGGGTACCTTTTTGTTTTAATGGTCGATATCAGGCTTTTGTTAACGTTTGCTGCTTAAACTTAACTGAGTTTATTTGTTCCTTGTAGGTGTTATAGATAGATTTTATTCTTTCTCTTGTCACCGATAAGTTCAAATGTTTATTTTATTTTTTATTATATTAGGAAAGGGTGCATGCTAACTTGAAGCATATTGCGGAATCCCCGCGCGGGAGTTAGCGGCACTTGATTTAGTATTGTAATTTTTGTTTGCTTAATAATTTTCGCCAAACAGTCAAAGGTTTTTTTTTTCATCAGAAGAATTATTTTGTTTTACGTAAGCGTTTTTGTGTTACTATTGTTGAAATTTTACTTCGTGTATTATATCCATTTTAACATTATAAATAATGTTACGATAATATATTATGATGATTGTAAAAAAAAATATTGTACTTCGTTAGATTACCTCTGTTCTAGACTAAGTGTTTCCGTTAGTGATTACAGGCCATACTCAATATGTGAATTTAAATGCCTCTTAGATTTTAGGTGTATCGTTTAATATAGCCCATGATAATTAATAACAGCTAGACTGATGTTGGAACGGTTTTTTTTTTCTTCATTATATTAGCCCCGTTGTCGTTTTTGATTCGATTCGATTCGAGCCAAACATTTTGTACTTTCGTTTTGGACACTGTATTATAATATACGCGTAGATTTTAAAAGTTACTTCCATGGGAACTGCACAAATTGTGGACTTTGAAAAGACGATGTGAGCTTTAATGAGACCGACGCAACTTATTTTTGAGATTTTGTTTATAAGTACTACAGATTAACATAAATTAACGGTGCCAATTATCTGGCGTTGAATACTAAATAAATAATAATAATAATTCTGTTTGTTTCTCACGATAATTGTCGTGTTGTACTGAATGTAGATAGTTTTACTCTCTGCACCCGCCATCTTGATAGGTGTGAGCAAGATAGAACGATACCAACCTTTCAGCGGATGTGCAAAGCGTTCAGTATTCAGTACTCTTTAGAAACTTTTTTAGGCTAGTGTGAATTTAATATCCATAGTTTGAAATGTGTAAATATTATGACGTCCCGTTCAGTGCTTTCGGGTCGGTCTAGTCACTAATTTACCGTTCGTAATATATGCTATATCTTATATGTCGTAAAATAATCAAAGCGGTTACGAGTTACTTCACTCTCAGCCGTTATATACGCGCAGTATTCGACCGCTTGTGTATATAAACGCTGGATATATAGAATTTACTATTTCGTGTTAGATTATAATATAATGAATAATAATATTATGTCGTGGACTACGGATCCGTACTTAGCGAATTGTTCGCTAACTGTAAATAGGATTAAATTAGCGAATTTAGCGAACACAGACAACAACAGAACTGTCTTTAGTCAAATGCAATATAATTGTTCTGTGCGCTCGCAAGAGTCCATTTCGATTTAATATAATAGTTCAGAAAGTTATTTCAGTAGCAGTATAAGATAGCATATTACATGTTAGGGAAAGCTCACCTATAATAATATATTATCGCGTGAATTATGTGGTCAGTGTATTTTACGATTTAGCGTTCGTTATCCGACTACAGCGCTCCATATGAGTGATTCAATATAATAATATACATATTTAACTGACTCTTTTTTGAAAACTTGATGTAACTATTTGTCTTTTGAAAATTGTAAGTGCAGGTTTTTTTAAGGTTACGATTTTTTTTAATATTACCTACCTTAAACCATGTTGTTAATGTCCAATTTCGTAGATATGTATTCGTAAGTTCACCGATATATCATACATACAGTATTGCAAGATGCGTTTTTGTTATATTTTTCACTTAGTAAGTTAAAATTTAATATCGATAATGGATACTAATGTTAGGAGGTTTCGTCAATATTTTTTATTCGTAAAAATGTGTTTTAGTAATTACGTAAACATTATTTTTAAAAGTGCTACATAAAATGATCATTAAAACTTATCTATTAAATAATTTCTTGTTTTTTATTTATTCAAATTTCCTTCCGTTTACATGCTGTTACATAAGTACCTCTGTAGAGTAACTTAGATTTCAAAAAGTATCCGTGTAAGCGGTGTAAGAGACCTTGTTTTACAGACATACATATCCATGTATGTACGTTATATTCACCAGATTGATATGGACTAGCCAGGACGTTGAATTGTGCAACTGTTTTCGGTTTGTCTGCGTAATTTTAATTCGCTTAAAACGGCGGTAAACGTCACAAAACAACACTGAGTACACAACTTCAAAGAAGATGGATAACACTATGAACTGCGGGCCCATTTTTTGTTTTCTTTTATCTTCCGCATAACCGCAAGGACCTCGATCCTAAACTCTAATCGTTCTTCCTCTGTATATCTTACAACTGTTGGCAGAAGAGACGCAAAGAATGCTTCATCTTCATTCATAATTCTGGGGTCGTCAACCTCGTCCACTTCGACAATTTCCAAGTCACTCCCTCTTTTGGAATCCTTAGCAATCTTTTTCGGTAATTCCTTTAATACTTCCGTATCTCTTTTCTTTTGACGTTTACGAGTTTTGAATACAACTGGACCTGGACTGGGCTCCTTTTCAGTATTATTCTCGTATTTGAGAGTTGATGTGTTTAGAATTATGGGGTCGTCAGCACATTCTGCGCTGCTATAGTCGCCATCTTCACTAATTTGAGAAGTTTCTGCTATTACTCTCACTAGAAACTCTAATTGGTCGTGAAATATGTATTTCCGTTTGTTTTTGCCGATACGTGTCTTGAGAGTTTTAACAAACGTGTCTCGTATGTTTGTCCATTTATTCAATACGTGGTCGCCTGAAAATAATAATAAATATCTAATGAATTGTCATTACTAAACAGCAATAGTAGTTCCCATACAAAAGTTACAATTAAATTTGTTAATAAATTGTAGAGATACATTATACATAGGTAGGTAGGTAGGTACCTACTTGGCCCCAATACAAAATCCACAACTTCATCAAGTACCTAGGTATCTCTACAATGTAACTTAGAGATTTACCTGTTATTTTTTTCTCTATCAACGTCATTTCCTCGTATCGCGGATCAACAATTCTGAACACCTCTTCCCAAGCGAGTCTTCTCTCAACCCGATCTTTGTAGCATTCCAGCGACTTATCCCACAAACATGGGCGGTCCCTCACGCAATCAATTAGTTGTATCACATCGTACCTAAATTCTTTCGGCATTTTTAATACCAACAATTCAAAATCTATAAAATTAATTCGACGTCAAAACGAGAGACAGTATCCGCTACTAAGTTTGTTATGAAACTACGCCACGGCAAAATGTCGGATCGTATAATATCGCTTTGTTTCTGTCGCACTCATTGCTGAAGACAGAGATGGCTGTACTCGTTAGGTCACCGATTTCAATGTCGGGCGGTTCTGGCGTGACGGCTTACACACCGTCTCGTCTCTAGTGAACCCACGTGTAAACAACGGAGGGATAAAAAATGAAGGGACCCAACATAACGGATTTAGAAGAATGATTTTAATCATAAAATTGGGCACTTTTTTATTACCTTATTCACTTTATTTTAAACATTTGATCCTTAGACTTGATTATTTAGTAAAAACATGAAAAATCTTTCACGCAATGCTTTCAATTTAGAACAACGAAGAACTTTTAGAAAATTATAGTAATACATATTGATATGTACCTATTTTGTACCAATAATACGTGAGTTTAAAGCTAGTTGCTTCAAAGTAGGCAGGAATAACCCGTATTTATTCTTTTTCCTTTCATTTTTGTATGTGCCTTTTGCCTTTCCTATTTATAAAATTTTATATCTTCGTGATCTGCGAGTCACGCACGTAATACAATTATTGCAATGAAGATCTATCAGGAGTAAAATTCAATTATGTACGTACCTAGCTATGTACCTACTTTTCTGAGAAACGTGATTACTTTGAGTGAACAATTATAAATAGTACCTATCTAGTTGTTAGTTAGAACTTGTACCTATGTGATATTACAATTAAATAACTCTAAAATAAAAACAAGAGGCCGTCATTATGGTTTTTAGTGGGTAGGTAAATAGTTCATTATATAAATTATTTTATTACCTAAGATAGGGATCAAGTTTGCATAACGATATTTTATTATTAAATAAATTAAATTTGGGTACTTAACTAAAATACTTTGTTATTATGTACCTGGTAATAAGGTCTAAAATCGTACAATGGTTCCACTAATTTTACCCTAGTGCTTTATCGATCACACTGCGCGCGCACCTTGGATATGTCATCCTCTATTTTGTCGGAAAAGTCTTATTTGACACCGTGTCTCAGGTTATAACACAAGGTTTTTAATTTTTAATCATTTATTTAACCGTAAAAATTATAAAATAATTGTATGTATCAAAGAAACTGTGCTATAGTTTTATTTTACATTTTTATATATTATCTATGCATCTCAGCTGTTTATATTGATTTCGCCGGCTGAGGCACGAAGGTAAGTGGGGTAGTGTGGCACATTATAACCAAGTACTTAGGTACCTGTTAAGTAGGTACGAATAGTCATCATTGAAAACTCTAAACCTACTATTTATGTTAATATTCTATCTATCCTATCCACTGAAAACTTTCAATGACAACCTTCAACAACTACAAGTGCAAAAGAGGTAAAACTACTCAAAATGCACGAGATTAACTCTGGGATAGTAAGATGAGCAATTTCTTCATTGTGCAGCATTGCATACAGTAAGTAAGTACATTATCAAATAATGAGAAGTATTTTTTTAATCTCTTTAGTTGATCTGGGCAAGAGCCGATCCAACTGTATGGGTAACTTTAGTATAGGCTTGTGACCTCATAGCTACACAGTCCAATGACTTCAACATACATATACATATTGTCACGCCTCGTTCCCAACGGAGTAGGCAGAGACTATGACTTCAAATGAAATAAAAAAAACATGAAATATAAAATGCTTAAAAAAATTAAAACTCTACTTTCTTAAAAAAAACTTCTTGTCGGCAAGAACTTATCGTTAATTTTCCGCAGCAGAAAGGCCGTCTCAGTGGGCTCGGTCTTATTTAAGAATCATAATTTCATTCCGAATATGCGGTATTCCCTACGAGTGTGCCGTTTCAACGCCTACGTTTACACTGAGTATTTTTATCTCTTTTTATGCAATGGAAACACACACAGAAACTTGCGCAAACAATAAAAATCACAAGAAATGTACGTGTGTAATAAAACAAAATAACAGGGAGATTTAATAACTTAATTTTACATTTAAAATAGCTACGTAATTTTTTATTTATTTTCTGGACGGAAAAATTAATTAATATTGGATAGCAAATTTATTATCTAATTCACAATATTCTCAAGCTGTGTTTATGTAAGCTATGTTTGTTTGTAATATGTTGTATTAGGTGCTAAGTACATTTTGTTCGTCCAAACGAGCGCCTATATATTGTAATAGAGCAATTTCAATCACATCACATTGTGAGGTTTCTGACAGCGAAGCGCCTGATTATTCTTTTGTAATTTGTATCCAATTGGTTCTGTGTCCTTTCCACAGCTTGGAATGATTCCATTGACTTCTGAAATTAAATTGACCGTTCTTGTTCTCATCTAAAAGTAGTAGGTAAGTATTATTTTGTCATAAATGGAAGAGATGTAAACGAGTCATCTCGTGTAAAATGGAGACTGCAATCCGTGTGGATTTATAAGAGATAATTTTAATTTGGCACTTTAACCGTCGAATAGGTAACTTTATTCATTTGAGTTGGTACTTTTATTATGTAAACTAAAGCTTACCTAAATGTACATACCTAACTAATGATATATAGGTAAATAAGTTATGTTTTTATATTACAAAAGTGTTGCTTTGTCTCGCTTGCAGACACCATGTGGTCGATCTGCGTACCAGGCTGGGGTGCCGCGATGGTGGCTGGTACCCTGCTGCTCTACGGCACCCTGGACGTGGCGTACTTCGCGCGGATGATGTACACCGTCGCCAAGGCCCGGTACTTCCGGAAGAAGGCCTGCATCTTGGAGACCACTGAGGTTGAAGGTGAGATCCAAAGTTAAAAGTTGGAGTAGATAAGTACCAACAACATGCATTTTCTGAGTCACCAGATAATTTTTTCCCTCCATCTCTTTGTCCTTCATCATCAAGATTACTGTCACATTGCAGGGCACGGTTCATCCTTCACAGGAGAAGAGTTCAAGCCATAAGAGTTTATTTAACCACGCTGCCTAAGTGCGGTCAACGTGTCTGGCATTGACAATTTGATAATAAGAAATATTTCAGATTTATCAATCACTAATACCTACATAAATGCTATCAGCCAATAGAAATACTTATTATAGTCGACTACAACTCCGCCAAACTCTACTGGCTTTGCCAGATACTAGTCCCGTTTGTTCTTAAAGAGAGCCTAATACGTTCCTTAAATTATCTCTCAGTATGCACCTTCACCAGAAAGGCGCTGAAACCCTATGAAACAATGTCTCATTATTTTATTACATTCATTGAGCGTGTGTTAAAATACCATAACGTATAAAAAAATTTACTTCGGCCCTCAATTCGCCGCTTGCAGCGTGGTGCCTGATCAACGATATCGACACCCTCCTGTACCACATGAACAACGCGCGCTACCTCCGCGAGCTGGACTTCGCGAGGGCGGACTTCTACGAGCGCACCGGCTTGTACGCGAACATCAAGGCGGCTGGTGGCGCAGTTGTACAGGCCGCGGCCACTATCCGCTACCGGCGGTACCTGAAGCCGTTTACCCGGTTCACTATCACTTCTAAGGTTGTTGTTTTATTTTTTATGACATGATACATGACACGATAAGAAAAGTAATAATAAAGTTTTTTCTCTCGGTTAACCAGAGCCTGATTGGGATTGGGACCGTATCGTTAAAATTAAGTTTAGGAGTGTATCTTTAATAGGTACCTTATGATAAAATCTTGTGAATTTTGAGAAACGGCTAAGCTTATAACTTACTACAATGTCAATGTCGATTTTGCTAGAGTCATATAGAACTCGCTAGAGCTCTTCAGAACGCGTACAGACAGCGTGCGCAGCCAATTAGCAACTGAGAGCAATATCGAGCACTGTTGCGATTTGTGCACGGTTTTTGATAGCTTTACTTTTCGGACGCCAACCGTTTTTACGACATATAGGTATCCTGCTAATATTATAAACGCGAAAGTTAGTAAATATAGAATATTTATTACTCTTAAATGTATTTATGAACTACTTAATGGACTTTAATGAAACTTCACAATAATATAGCTTATAAATTAGAATAACACATAGGCTACAATCTATGTATATTATAGAGATATTTTGTGAATTGTATCCTGCGCAGACGAAGTGGCGGGCACCAGCTAGTTAAATCATCCCCATTGGACTGTTCCATCCAGGCGATATACTGGGACGAGAGGACGGTGTTTATGGAGCACGAGTTCGTCGGCCCCGGGGGGTTCGTCCACGCGGTGGCGGTGTGCCGGCAGCGGGTCATCGACACCTCGGCCGCCGCCATCGCGGAGCTCCTGCTGCAGCTGCACTGCACGGGTGCCTGCAAGCCACCACCTGGGAAGATGCCTCCGGAGGTACGGAAAAACTACATTTCAATACATACAGATGCAGTGGCTTCCGATACAGCTGGTGGTAGAAGTCTTTAATATAGCTGGTGGGAGAGCTTTCAATACAGCTGTTGGAAGTGTTCTCAATACAGCTTGCGGTAGAGTCTTTAATACAGCTGTTGGAAGAGTTTTCGATACATCTGGTGTGATAGCTTTCAATACAGCTGGTGGTAGTGATGGTAGTAAAAGATAACGCCGCCTTTGGGAAAATCAGATGCTGAAGGTACTTTCTTTTCAAAGGTAAAGGTGGCAAATGAAGTAGTCAACTTCATTTGGCTGCGTGAATAAATGTTTGAGACTTTAAGTCCTTTGTACCTATTACTCGTATACTAGAGTTGTCTGTCACATGAATAGTCATATTTTATGAATTTACCGTGTTTATTTTTGCTTTTATGACGTTACAGCTGGAACTATGGGTGCAAAGCAACGAGTTGAGCTCAGCCAAACTAAGAGCTCTAAATGCACCACTTCCCATACTCCAAGCGGCGGCTGGAGATAACCAAAACTGCGGCGACGTCGTTCACACACAAGCCGCCGAATGAAAACCACCACACTGTTCGAACGACAATCTGCGGTCACGTTCCCACGTTGCTAGGTAATATGGATGTGAGCGAGACAGCTTGTGGAGTGCGCGTTCGAGCAGTGTCATAAATCGTCATTCAACGCGCGACCGCCGCGTACCACGGACGTCTAGTGATTGTGTCAACGTCAAAATAGGACAAGTGTAATAAAATTGGCAATGAATTGGCTGTATCAGACTTTTAAATTGTTATCGTATAATGTGGCAGAGTTTAAATTGATTGATTGGTTCAGAGTTTATGATGTTACGTGTATAAAATAAAATTAAGGGTAATGGCAGATCTAATTGGTTTTAAAGCGATATTAGGTATACTCTTATGAGTTGATGGTCTTTCAGAGTTTATTAAAATATGATTGTTAGGATAGCATCTAAGTAGGTACTGGATAATCATCTACATGTGTGATTTATAAATGTGATGGTAATGGAAAACTATACCAATTAGGTTAATGGCGCGACCTTTTATTAATACTTGCCTTAATAATTGAATAGTTATTTGTCGAAAAACAATTTTTCTCCAAAGTATAATTATAATTTAATCTTTACAAATTATTATGTAAAGTCTTATAAGTAGGTTTACGATTGAAAGTAATTTTGGTGTTGACGCACAAACACTTACTTACATATTTTTTTGTAATACTCAATTTACATATTTATTAGATTTCTAATTACAATAAATTATGATTGTTTATTATTATAATAAATCAACTATTCCGTAGATGATTTTTAATTATAATACTATGATATTAAAAATTGTTTAAAACATAGATTTTATTGTACCTATTGTTTTTAAATTAACCTTTTGAAAGATCAAGGTTGATTCTGAACAAAACGACTTGATATTTATTATTAAATAAAATACAATATCATTTTCATACCTACTTGTATCAAAGAAATAAAATTATTGCTTCAATGTTAATAACGAATCGCTGATAAATAAAAGCCTACTCTTGAAAATACTTAAACATTATGAAAAATCATAATGTTACGTTAAAGCTACTTCATAATCATGGTATTTAGTTTTAATATAAAGCTTGGAGGTAAATTAAAATATAGTTCATTAAAGAATATTTTCCTATCCTATACCTACATGTAATAATAAAATTTGATGTAAAATTATTGTGTAATGTAGAGAGAGGTAAAATGTTCGTCCTAATACTGCTTTTTAGGGATTTCTCTTCATTTAATTTCTAGGTATTTTTCTTTTTGTGTTAGTTTCACTTTTAAACACGGAAAATAGTAGTTGGTTGAAGTGCCTAACAATTGTTTGACGTGTGACGTTCAACGATTATTAATTTATTGATTACACAAATTGTGAATTGGTGACTATGTTGATACTGTTTAGCAGGTACCAGCGAATATAGTAAAGTAAAGACAATGTTATAATATAGCAAATGAAAATTAAAATAATATACAAAGGAGTCAAAATTACAAAAAAAAATATATTCGTTTTGTATTCATCCGTAGGCCGTCACCGTAGCCGTAGCGTCGTAGAGCCGCTACGTGCGTAGCGGAGAGTCTACTCTATGCACAGTCGAATGTCCTTATTTCAGGGAATATGCCCACTCTTGAGCCTGCTTCAATTTTACGGACTCTGTAAGAATAAATTCTTTTAGTAATATTACTTAATACTGAAGGCCAACTGAGTCTATTATTATTTTGTGAATGTCTAATAATATAGGTATGGGTATATAAATGTCCTGTGTTACGAGATGTCACGATAAAAAGAAAGTCCAGATTTAAAGGTCATAGCTCATTAGAGCGCCCCGGCATTCACTCC
>DWBH01000334.1:0-13158 GCA_018230765.1 Ernsta delagoae
TGATGAAAATATTATTATTTACTTTTTAGTGTAGGGCACTTTGAAGTCGGTTTTTCAATTTTTTTAATTTTTATTTAGTTTCATCATCGACCTACTCGTATGCTAAGATACTCAATCTATCCTGCAATGTCATACAGTGATGGATATAGGTACGAACATAACAACAGATATTATTATAAAGTTTTAGGAAATACGACATGACGTCATAGTTTCTATTAAATTCTCAGGTTTTTTGTTACCTTTTGAGAAAGTAACGCCTCATTGGAATGAGGAAATGATAATAATAATGTATAAGCAATAGGCAATGTAGTCATAATGGTAAAGTTAAATGATATTCTGATGCAGCTACCAACGTCAGACTACTTACTGTAGCCTACTTTAACGTTTCTTAAAGAAAGCGCAAACGTTTTCAGTTTAAAATAGGTACCTGATCGATCATATCCCAACACTAAAATAGAAATATATCTACCAACCACATTAAATTTATTCTACAATTTTCTGGAAGCATAACCTTAAGAGATTGATTACTGAATCATCCATCAACAATTCTTGTGTATGCATTAACATTGTTTGTAATCCCTGTACGGTTCACAATTTCCTCTGGGCGTGAGTGCGTAAGCGCATCAAAGAACCAAAAATAGCCACTGACTCACTTCTAACAGAAACTTCTTGCATCGTGCGATGAAAACAAACTGCACTTTACCCTGTTCTGCTTGTGAATTGAGTCGTATTGTGTAGCGTATCCCAATTAGTTACACAAATTATAGTATGATAGCTAAGTAGCATGTTCCTTTCGAACGAAATTCTGCTATCAAAATACAAGTACAAAAATCTAGTAACAAAAATAAATAAGAGCAAGAGTAGGTAAGAGTAGGTAGGATCTAAGCCCAAAAGGAATGAAGTATTGTTTTCGCGACCTGTAGAAATTGCAAAAATCTAAACTCTAATTTTTAAAAAGCCATTAAGTAGACAGAAACACAAACTACTTTAAACTGCCTAAGCAATCAAAATGTCAAATACATACCTATATCTAAAAGACAAAATAATATTTTTTGGAATATTTGGACAAGAAACCTGATGTTTTTTCATTCGCAGATAAACATTAAACGTTTGCGTGCGACTCTGGACGAAGCCCAAGGCCCCGAGGCCACATTGTTTACTCAGCATATATGTAGGTACAGTGACTACAGTGTGATACATACAGACTTGTTTGTTCAAGCTACACTTACTAAGAATAGATCCTAATAGCACTACATGCCACATTTAGACAACCGAGCACAGATAGGCAGAGCCGAAAATGGAAGTAAGAGTTTCAAGTTCGTAGCGAGTCCCAGGCGCACAGCATTTTGACCATGCCTGGAACGGAAGAAACTGAACGTCTGTCTTTCATCGATAATTAAAAAAAAACCTTAAAAGAAGAAGCCAGCATTTCGTAAAACCACTGGCACATTTTGGATTCTTCGCGGGAAGGAAATGTTTTAAATGCTTAAAGTTTCTTGAATTCAAACCTGAAATTGGATTCTTGGACTCTTTCGTTCACAACTGGCAGTTTTTCTAAGATATTGAGAAATACCTACTACGAGGTCGAAAGAAAAGAAATCACTGGAACTTTTTTTGCATGATATTATTAGGATACATCGCTATAATAATAATAATATGATGTTAAACAAATAAGGTTATGGGATGGATGAAAGAATTGCTATAGAACTTTTTGGCGCATGGTAAGCAAGCACTTTAAAGCTGATTTTTAAGGACGATATTATTACTTTTCCATCAAATACCTATACACAGTGCGAACCTGACAATTTTTACATACTAAATGGATACAAGGAGACATTTACTGAAATAACGCTTAACTAAAATAAAGTAGCATAATCGTGTTTACTAATAGCAAATACATCCTTATCAGTATCGAGGGTCAGGCCAGTCTTTTGCGTATCAATGTCAACTTATCCTCAAATAAGAATTTTTGTCCCTTCGTGTGCAAGAAATTGATAGTAGGTGCCTACCAATTTAGCTTTGTGCGCGAAATTTTATGCATCTATAGTGTACCTACTTATGACTCTTTACGCTGGAAAAACATTAATAAAAGGTATGCTATACTATACTAGGTATATATGTTAGAAATACCACAATTTTTCATAATTTAAATAACAACCAAGATAAAATGTGGGTAACTAATACCTACATGAAATTGCATTTTACTAATTTACATCAATTAGTCACACGCGACTTCTTTTACCTTTACCGCATAATTGCTTCAATAAAACCTTTTAAAACGCTTGCCGGAAATGATTTACATGTATGTATGTATGCATCATATAAATTCCCTTCTTGCTTATATAATTCGAAGGACGGCTACATTTCTACGACATAACAAATCAATTCTGTCTTAATAATCATGTTACGGAGCAAGATGAAATCGAGCCGCGGACCGTTTCGCTCCATATATTCTTCCGGTGCAGAGGTGGACGTTGATCGATTGACATTTGTTAACCCAACTATTGACGGGCAGGCACAGTACAACACCAAAAGGAGCTTAAATCAAGGCATAGGCACTCACTAATTGTATGTTATTAGGCAGGTCATATAGTATAGTCATTTCACATCAGCAACTCGTTTATACCAGTCGTTATCCTAATCAAATGGTTTGCAACCATACAAACCTAGGTCTTCCTACCAATAATTCCCTTTGTATGTCAGACAAGTTGTGAACATTTAAGTGGATATAAGTACCTAAATGTAATCTAGGGATTGAGTGAATCAGAAAGTTCTCTTAGTAACTTTAAAATCGATGAAGTGTGAATATCGAGACTGACGAGGCATTGCTCGTATAACATGTAAAAGAATATTCGTACATGTAATAGAATGCCCTTCCTAAATATTTTTACGTTCTTTTTACAACACTCATACTTCGTGACCACGCTTTAATATGACCAACGGGCGCCATAACGGCGGACCATTCGCTCCTTGAGACCGGATACAGCGAAATTATAATGTGTCCGTTCAATGTTTGCACTTCAAAAGGCGGATTATACAGAGGAAGTACTGATACCACAACGATTCTGTTTGTAAAATTTATGCTGCCCCATTAGATCACAATTACTTTTAAACGCAAAAAATTTCATAATATAAAAAAACTTTATAACCATGATTCCTTGAACGTCCCGTATTATTCTAGCCAAGCCATGTCATCCGTCATTAACAAAAATAAATGTGCCGAAAAAATTTCTCCGACGATAAAACTCGACAGATAGTTGCGGCGATTCATAATAAAAGCCCGAAAATGGTTATAACTTTTAGGCGAGTCTTTTGTGAGATCCCAATCTCCGCGCGGGTCGAGATTACAAATTCATAACAAAGCGGAAAAGGCGGAAAATTGGCCAAGTCCATTAACTGTCGATAAAAAGTCGGGACATCGCGGAAATTCGCTTTTCACTCCCCATTACACACGTAACTGTAATGTCGAAGTTGCTCCCGATAACGTCGCTCGCCTTGAATTTAACTAGATAAGTATTTACCATTCCAACTTCCGTTTGATATTGCTAGACTTCACTTGCGAAATCGCGAAATATGTAGTCAAGTAATGAGTAAAATGAGTTGATTGAAATGGATCAAAAGTTTCAATTTTCACGTAGTCATGTTGCACACTGTGACACACTTGCACGGAAATAATATATTTTAATAAGGTATTATTTGTACAAATTACAATAGATAATTTTGATATTTCATATGAGTACCTACTCGTAGATTGCCTTTGAATCAATCTTTGAATACGTACTTCTTTTTATTTCATGTTCAAGCCTCACAATAATGATAAATTGGTATGTTAAGTACCTACAATACATACGTTAACTATCTACTAGAAGTCACGAAAACAATCATTCAATAATACTGCAATGATAGGCTAAGAAATGCATCGACCACTTTAATTAATACTTACTTTGAGTTCATTACTCTTGTTTGCTACAAAGTGAAATGAATAAAAGATGATTGAGTGCAAAAAGTAGTATCTACGAAGTAAGAATAAGAAGAATTCAAGTCACGATGATAAATGAAAGTGTACGTACAATTACCAAGAATTCTAGTTCCTTAATTCAATTCTTTTAAGGAAAGAGATCTATGTACAACTGTACCTACATAAATGATCCGTTTCGTGGTACTCCAGGCAGAATACCGAGCAACGATAAAGAATAACATTAAAATTTAAAATGTTAATATTTTAAACTGTAACCCAATACTTAATTTAAATTTGCTCAACAGCATATGTGTACTTAAATTTTAAGGGTGTTTTATTTAAAAATGTAGCATTTAATGGAACTAATTAAGCTTCCGTGTGTAATAGTTAAGCCTGCAAGTAGCGTATAAATTAAGTATGTATGTGTGGCACGCTGTTAATTTTAAACAGGTACCATATTCCATAGGCACAGATAATGCAGTTTGCCGAGTTGAATGCATGCACTGTCATGAATAGTGATGGAATAAGTACCAGCCGTAACTCTGCCGTCGCCATATTTTAGTGCGCACCTACAACACTTATATGTATTTCTACTAAGAGGTACGGATTTCTTAATACAAATAGGGAAGGCTTAGAGCTCTAATACGCTACCACAATACTTAGTTTCCATCGATGACTTACTTAATAATTTCTTTTTTGGTAGGCACCTACCTAGACCTACTATATCTACAACAAAGGTGCGGAAGCTTTTCAATAAAAAAACTTATCGAAATCGGCTTAAACGTGACGCATTCTTAAAAATAGCAATACCCGCCTAATCTATAGATTTATCGAATCACGGACTAAAAAGTTTTACTACCAAAATAGGTATATGTATTTTTCGAAATACTATTTTTTTTTACTTTTATAATTTTGTATTGTATAGCTTTCGAATACTTGAATTTTAAGCATGAGTTTTCAATAAATCTTTATTGGCAGCGTTCAACTATGTTTGATCAAATCCGCGCGGAAGGGTAGTTCAAATATTTGTTCAGTTCAGATACAATGCATATTATACATACGTACTTACTCTTATAATATGATGTGCTTTTGAAAATAAGATCGGTGTATTAGGTAAACATGAGATATTTTATATGTTTGTAGGTACTTTGTTAATATGAAACAAACGGTATGAGTAAAGATAGTCCACTAAATCAATTGTTCATTCTGATGGACAAAGCAGTCCTTTTGCAAACGAAGCCAATAATAGGTACTGTTGAAACGGTACCACATACCTAAACATACCTGTGTAAGGTATAACATTAACAATTAAATCGATGTACCTATGTCATATAGCTAAAGTAACAAGGTAACATCGTACATAATTAATCACATCTCGCAGACCACTCAACTCAATGGACCTAGACGGACATGAAGGGTTAATATGGCTTATTAATTTCATAAACAACACTTTGTCAACTGTATTAAAGGTAAATTTGATGTTTCTTTACCGAATTTCGTTTAAATATAACTGCATAGGCATAAGACAGTATTTCTCTCAGCTCAAAAGATTTTTCAAAAATTAAGTATTTCAACGATTCTTAGGACATTAGGGCAACTACACCCGGAACATGTGAAATACCTGGAATTAATGTCATTAAGTTCTTAGTCTACAGAAGCAGAGACAAATATAATAAAAACAAGGACAATAGATTTCTAATAGGAGACCTACCTTATTATCGACGACAGGCTCAATCTGAATCCGTCGAATAAATAATTGACCTGTAACAAAATAATAATTTTAGAATTTTAAAACTGTTTAAAATTACTTAAATAGGTAGGTATCTGTTTTTGAAATTCTGTTGGGACAGCATAGGTACGTACCTATTATTATAATAAAAAAAAACAAAAAGATTAAGTTGCATAAATTTTTATAACAATTATGTACCTATGTGATACCAAATAAACAATTAAATAAATTGATAAATAGATCTTGATTTGCTGTGTCTAAAATCATCACAGAGGCTTATGCATAACAAATCTAGTGTCGGAGCCTGCATCATTTCGACACTCGTTTCGACGTTTTATGTTCATTACTCCAATTACTTACATTGCATTTGAAAAAATTAAATAGGATTAAGATCTAGACTACCTACTCTGCTTGTCCTATGAGATGACAGCAAGACAAACACTTAAGAGGATCTAAGCAGAACGAGTAAGTAACAACGTTCAAAGGTACAAGGCGCAGCTTTTATTCCCCTACGTGATGCGTGAAGTAGTCGCCAAGGTGTAAAGTTCAAGTACCGTCAAGGAGTTATGATTATAAATGATGCAGCGGGACGCCGTCTGTAGTTTGAGAGGACTGAAGGACGCGTGAAAGTGTCTCGGGACAACATACATACATCTACTTATCTACTTAATATTTACCCTGTCGTACGTATACAGTAGCACTAAGTGTATAATTATCTATATACAGAGAACAAGCCGTTTTGTCAATTCTAAGTATAAAGAAGACGACAAGATAGAACGGAAGAAAGTGGTGACGTCAGTAATATTCTAGCATGTCATTGTAAAGAAACGCTGTATAGCCTTTTCTCAATATTTAATGTATAGTAATAAGTTATTATTAATAACCTGTGCCCGACTATCTTCGTTTATGTACATAGATGTAGAGCAAGAGACTATATATCTACACGATAATAATATATGATGCTATATTATGTACTTACACGTATTATATTTAACGAAAGATAACATTATTTCCGAGATTTGTAGCTAATGAAATTATTTTGCTTCCGGCAACATGCCTATAATGTTACCGTAAATATTTTCCTTATAGCTACGTTCTATCAACATTCATACATAATATATGGTTGTACCAACATTATACCTATATCGTAACATACTTTTAATGGAAAATAATGTAAATAACAGAATTCAATAAATCAGGAATGATACACAATTAATCAAGTTAATTGAATCAATTGAGTATTACTTAATTTGTTATACTTACATTATATTTCATCAAGTGTACATCTTTACAGTAAAATAAAATCTATTTTATGGCGATATAGACTCTATATAATATTATCATCCATAAAATTACTGCCTCAAAGAGAGTTAGATAAGTAGGTACTTACATGACAAACGAAACAAATAATTCACTCTAGTGTGGGACACGAGTTGTTTAACAAAAACACTACATTTTTATCATAATTATAGCGCAGACCGTTGCTTGTTATATCATACTTTATATTTGTAACTACAGTCGTTGGTTTTTGGTTTAATTTTGATGGAGATTACGTCATGGTGCAAAAAATTTTGATTGGACAAACACCATTTTTTGTAGAATCGGAAAAAAACATAGGATTGCACTCAATTGGCATTTAAAGAGTGTAAATAAAGGTGTTCTTTCCTTCTCTGTATAAAATTGTAGGGAACTATGCATAGTCCGAACACTGTCCTTTAAGAATAACGTGTATACGAGTATCTACATAATCTATAAATAGCTATTCCGGCAGTATCAATTTAAACAGAAAGCTGTAGAATCAGATAGATATATTGTTTGAAATACGATATTGGCTTAAAATGATTTGCAATAACGTTCAGATCGTGATGGCTTGGTGAATACAAACATTCGACATTTGCATGGCCGTAAACTCAATGTAACCGAGCATGCAATCCGATTGTGATAGCCACAGGGTTATCGCATCTGATTCTTGATTTGCATGATAGCTCTTTGTTCTGTATCAATGAATTTGCATATTCATGTATAGTAGCTCACTTGATTTTTTACGGTGTTCTTACCAACGATAGTCGGAGAGCTAAGGAATCGTTCTAGTTAAAGTTTTGTGTCTGATGGGTTAATTTGGTCAGGTTCGTGCCATATAAATTGGCTATAAAAATGATGGCACGTGTAGGCTCATTAGAGAATTAATAACAAAATTATTTGCATGCATTTCAAGATGCAATAAAAATAGTTCATTGTTCAGTTGTTGAGGAAAATCATAACCAAAGAACGTATGTGAGAGAATCATAATTTGACACGCAAGTTCGTTCAAACATCAAAAAATAAAATAATTAAACGAGCCCTGTTATAGACAACTAAATCTATTAGACTCTCTATCTACATCGAGTACCTGCAATTTCAAATTGTTATCTCCAAAATATCTTGTGAGCAATAAACGCAACCGTCAGATGACGTCACGGACCTTTGACTCATGCTGTGCGTGTGGTCTCACGAGCGTTTGGTTGCAGGCTGCAGGCCCATCTAACAATAAAACATGTCAGTTTTAAACCAATGTTTGTTTATTGTATTGCCAAGATATCAATGTTTGTTGATGGCCAGTAATTTCTTTATCTTTAATCTATTTGTTGATGTGTAGGCGATGTGTGAAGATACCCTGACCATGACATCACCGTTAATTTGAAATTACTTACTTCACATGTTATATTTAAAGAGGAAAGTTATAAATTTCCTTCCTTTATTATTTCTTCTTTCTTTATGTACCTATTTTTATTCCCTGGCCTGCCCGCTGGCAATCGAAACTTTTGAATTGAACCTTTGAAGACTTTCGCACAGAGGTTTTACAAGTTAAATAATATAATATGACGTCTCTGTTAACATGCTTCATCGAGTCCATTTTTTATGAATAATTTGGCAGTAAAATGGAAGGAATTGTGGGTACTGATTTTATAGCCACTGCAACATCGCGATGGTTGGTCGTTGGAATGATGATTTATTTCAATTTGGGTAGAAATGTAGTACCTACTAAGTATTGTGCAATGTCCATAGTAAGTACTAAGTGGCTCGACTCACGACTTCACGAATAAGGGTAAGAAAACCTTTCGTTATTGAAAATTTGAAACACATGGCGTAGTTTCACGTCTGGCACATGTGTTGGCTGTGTGATGATGGAGTGAAAAAATGTGCTTTGAAAATAACGTTGCATTATAAAAGCTACGTTCTAACGAGGCCATTGTTTATGATGGATATAAACCGACCTGCTTTATGTTTTCATTTTATTTCTCGGCGAATAAAGGAATGAATTACAATACTTCAGCTTTTATGAAGAGATAGAAAGAAGGACTGATGGGCTTTTGTCAGACCGAGGATAACTAGATTATAAACATAAACAAGTAAACGAAACATTTCATTTAATGAGCGCAAAATTTCTTTTCAAAATTATT
The DNA here is from genome assembly GCA_018230765.1 of Ernsta delagoae. Lineage (NCBI taxonomy): Eukaryota > Metazoa > Arthropoda > Insecta > Lepidoptera > Hesperiidae > Ernsta > Ernsta delagoae. The sequence goes on from DWBH01000334.1 coordinate 9,128, forward strand.
AAAATGTGTATATTATAGTTAGTCTGTTATATGCTGATACTTGTAGTTGTAGCACATTATCGAATAAACCTATGCAATTTTTGGTTTAGTCAGTTTAGTAAGTATACAGAACCTATCAACACATGACTGCCTCATAACGTCGCATAGATTTACATGATACGACGTCGGGTACACATTAATGACATTATTTTAAATGCGTTAAATTTAACTTGTTTAAAACTTTATGATTTGTTTAATTAAAAACAAAGAGAGAATATTGTAGGTACAATAAACAGAGTTAGGGGCTCTCGACACATTTAACCACAGCTACACTTGACGCGGGGTCCAGAATAAAAATAGTATAGTTTTTCACTACACTCCCTACTAGTTTGATTAATAAAAAATACTTCATTACTACTATTCGCTGTAAGACAGATTTTAATAAATATTTACTGAGTCATCACTTCTCTGCCTAAGATACAGCTAATGTTTTTAATCAGACGTAAAGTAATATGTTTACAAGATGAGGTGTCACTACCATAATTGGATTTCTAAGTTTGATATGCATGAAGGAATAGTTAAGTTGTTGCTTGGAAATGACAAATGTTACGAGACCATTTTAGTTTCCTTTGTGTAACAAAAAGTTATAGAAGATTACAGTCGGGATTAAAGAAATTTAAATGAAGTTCGAGCAGGTGTGTACTTCGTTTGACAGTTAATATTTAAATCTAATATAACTATCTAATAATCTTGATCATAGTTCGGTTCTCTGTCTTTTACTTTCGTTTGAATAACTTGCTTCACCTAATAGTAAAAAAAAGACGCCTGGTACTTGTGCTAAAAACTTCGCAATTTTAGTTACTTAGTAAGGGTTTTTTTAGGTATATAGTAGGTAAGCGTTATAAGTTTTTTACATCAATCAATATATTTGGATAAAAACGTAATCTATGTTCATGTAGGTACCTATAAATTCCTTTCTAACAAGGTGTTGACGTTCATGATAAGCCCCGAATTGAAAGTGAATTTCGGATTCATCATTGAAACATTTGCAGCAAATCCAACTTGCACGGTAACAAGATTTAACATAAAATATTTACCGCTGTGCACCTACACCAGGCCAACTGAGATCTATCAAGTAAAATCTAGTATGTGTGGGCGACTACGTGGGCAACTGTCAACATTCTCTTAAGGGCCGGCATTATACTTTATAGACAGAAAATTTTATCTGTGGAAGTTTCGTAAGACATGTTTTACCCTTGTCTACTTTTGTAAGGTGGACTCACGGTACAGAAAGAGATGGTGGATTTTATGTGGGATGACTTGGCTAGCTATAGACACTGTTTAACAATAATAGGTCTAACCTGTTTTAACATAGGTATTACAAACAAACGCCTTACCCACAAAAGTGCAGCCAATTTATAAAGTAAAATATGTTATCTACAAAAGATCACCCTGTAAGAAAAGGACTGATAAAATGAGAGAAACAAAAGGAACTATTATGATATATAAACATATTTCGCCTTGTCACAATTTTAACTTTCATAACTGACGCTTATAATTCGTAAAAATCATAAATCACATCGCTGTACCATCCATTTTGCCCTGAAGTGATGACAGTTCAAAACACATGTTTTCAAATCTCTTCACGCTGTATATAGCGAACGAGCATGCGACTAGCGATTAGCGATTCTGAAATATTATATAGAGAGTCTGGACTTTAGACTTTAGAATATTATTATTTTAAATTAAAAAATCTTCACATAAGAATTATACATTAATGAAGATAATAATATCATTTCAAAGACTTTATTGCCAGATTTCTTCCTAGTTTCTAGAAGTTTCAACTATTTTGCTCTTCCATTGTAGTTATTCCTATGGAAGAAGTACTACGATACCTATTCATGATTCAATGGCAGACGAAAAATACTTTCTAACACTTCCTTCTAAAGAATGAGAGTAGTACCTAATCCCGAACACAGTTCATTGCACTCGTCGCTTCAAAAAGATAACCTAATGTGAGAAAACACATTCCCCAGATACTTATAGCAGTTATCACAATATTTAGCTATTGCCTAATGAATACATTATTATTTAAAGATATTTATACGGTCCAATACTACACAATTGAGGTTACCTACTTGCTTTAAGTAAACTAAAAATATTGTTACAAGCGAGCACGCGACGTATCGCAGAAAACGTTGACTGATGAATAGATTTGAGGGGGTTACAAAGTAAATATTTGCTGTCTTAAATTATTTATTTCGAAATATTACTTGATGAGGTCGTGATAAAATAGTTTAGAAGATTTCTAAGTAATATACGATAGTTGATAAAGGGTTATAAATTGGTTCCATGCTGATGATAGTAGGTAGTAGGTACCTACTGCCTAACTAGGTAAGAATTGTCGCATTTTAAAGCAAAAAATATCTTATTTCAATTCTTCTCGTATTTAATATAGGTGAGTAAGTATCTACATAACTAATAATTCCTATAATAATGTCAATGTAAACTTTCGCGATATAAAATGTTTACCAATCCCAAACACAACCTAAAAGAAGATTATTATTATTATATTATGTACAACAATCTTAAACTAGTTTAAAAACATAACGGTACTTTTCAATTAAAAAAATAATCAAGACCTAATTAGACTCCCTGAGATCCAATCTACTTTCTCAGAACACTAAGAGCTGATGATTAATGACCCCCGCTGATAAATAAACAGGCGCCAGTGTCACAGACTTACCTTCTTTCGCGTTTTACAATCATCGAATACAAAAAGCTGTTTGCGCCATAGAAAGGCTGTCTTCTTCATTAGTTAGAATCCTTTATAGCGGCAATGGTTAATGGCGTGTTTTTGCGAGCCCGGAAGCACTTTCTGGTTTTGTAGCAGTGTAGATGGATAGAAACAGGATATTTTACCTTTATAAGTGAAGCAGAGTTATCTTTTTTTTATTTACGTCATTATTTTTGTTGAAAACTAAAATTCTTTAAAGTACGCATTATCAATAGTCGCGTATAGCTTCAAAGCTTAAACATACATGCGTACTCGTACTTGTGTTTGGAGATTTTGGAGTTATGATGGTAGGTCAGGTACAAGTCGCACACAAAAAAGCTGGTACGGTACGCGGGCCAGATGTAGATGGTAGATAAAAATATCTACAAGTTGTTGCGACCATACTTATTTGTGATTACAATGACTTATAATGCCATTTGATATACCGATTTATACCTATTGGACCTTGGAAGAGTCTTCTTGATTTGCTTTAGAACGTAGTATTTGTTTAAAAGCTTGTATATCAATTCAAAAGAGTATCCGTTATCAGTCGCCGTACGCGAGTCCAATGTAATTGCATGCAATATCAATAAACCATTCAATCTTGATAACAATAGCGAAATTAGTGTGCGATGATGCAATCGGGACGGGTTGTATTGACCTTAATTCCTAATGGATCGGCGGACGACATTTGTGTCCCGAATTAATCACTTTATTAGCCACAATGAACTAGACGACGCGAACGAGTGGAATGGCCGAAGGATCGGTCGCAAATGTATTGTGACCGAAGTGGAGCGTGTGTTGACCTGCTGCATGGGCGTAGACACGATTCAATATATAGTTAGATACCGTACCTATGACGTCCTATATATACTAGGTATTGTCATCACGCAAGATCTGTCGATAGTGTCGATGGCCTATCATAGTCATCTTTCATAGTTCATTTACAGCATTATTAGTAAGTAGATAGAGTTTAGTACCTGTCTATATCTAACAATCTTTAGCTTTTGAGCTTCATATATGTTAGGTACAGCTATCCACCGATCGTAAACCATGATTATACATAAAGTTGATCTACATTCTAGATTATGACAACAATGATGACTAATTTTCAATCAATGCGCTCTTTTTACGACTGATGATGCTAATCTAATTCACAGGTACATAAAAATGATAAAAATTACGTATTCATTCAGTCATTTTAACTCATTTGTATTGTATCAAACTTAGTTTCTATTGCGATTAGATTTTTATCAATAAGTTTAACAACATCTAG